>APFE030745265.1:0-25712 GCA_000404065.3 Pinus taeda
GACTTGATCACCTGTCATCCTGATCTTGGGCCCATGGAGGTGTTGGGTTCTCCCCAGGCCCCTCCCTCCTCTCCTTCGCCGGCAAGCTCCCCATCGGAAGCGTTCAACCGTCTTCTGGAAGGGCTTCCCAAGAAGAAACATGTAGAAGCAGCGAAATTCGTTAAGAAGCTGGACGACATCCCAGAGATCTCCTTACCTCTGGACACCCCGATCCAAGTTGCTCTCTCCCTATCTAAGCAAGCTCTCATAGGCCAGTTTATAGGCCTATGGCCTTCTCCCAAGTCGACAGAGAGTTGGGTTAAAAGGAACTGGTCACCGCTGATTAGCGAAAGTGTGACTTCTTATTTCCTGGGATGAGGATTCTTTCTCTTTGAATTTTCATCCAAAGACAATAACGAGCTGATCTTTCAAAATGGCCCTTACTTCATGGGACCCCAGGGACTGTATCTGAATAAATGGACCCCCGATTTCGACCCAGCAATAGACGTACCCAAAGCTGTTCTGGTTTGGGTAAGGCTCCCTAATCTCCCGGTTCATTGCTGGAACTGGGACTCTCTGAAGCATATTGGAAATGCCCTGGGGAAATTCATAGACCGAGAGAACAACAAGGATCAATATGATTGCACAAGGATCTGTGTCAAGGTGGATCTAGAGGAGGGGCTCCCAGAGGCCATCAAAATCAAAGTAGGAAATTGGATGCATGTGCAGAAGCTAGATTAAGAACAGTTTCCTTTCAAGTGCTAGATATGCCAAGTCTATGGACACTTCGCCAGGAACTGTCCATCGGCCAATGAAGCAGCTCAAGGGAAGGAGGCCGGTTGGAATCAAGTAAAACAATCCAAATTGGCAACCAAGGCTCAGAAATCGGGAGGAAACACCGGCAAAGGCCTCCAGCAGGACCCACAGCAGATCCAACAGCCCCATCCCTCATTCAATCTTGAGAACAGGTTCGGCCCTCTTAGATCCCAACCAGAGGATTCTCATGAAGTAGCAGTCCAAAGGCCAGAGTCCCCGGACAAAGGCTCCCAGCTGTCTAGCGCCATGGACAAGGAAGCTGTTGAAAGCTCAAAAGGAACCCCTAAAGTAGTCGAGGAGGAGGACCAAGAATCAGAAGAATCGGAAGAGGAAGGGGAAACAGGAGAATCCCAATCCTCGGTAAGGAGATCTACAAGAGGACGTAAAACAGATCGGGATAAAAGAGAGCATGAGACATACAAAGACAAACTCTAGGGCAGTTAACCAACATTGGAGAAGCTGCTAGCAAAAAAGCTGAAGATAGGAAGAAACTACCATCAAGGCTCCAAGGGAGCCCAACCAAACAAAGGTAAATAATGAAGATCATCTCCTGGAATTGTAGGGGTATGGGCAGCAAAATATAGGAAGAAACTATTCGAAATCTAATAAGAATAGAGGCCCCTGACATACTCCTTCTCCAGGAGACTAAGATGGAGGAACCTGAATTTCTCCTAGTAAGTAAAAAACTATGGAAAAATAGTGATGCATCAGCTGTTGCAACCCGAGGAGCCTCTGGAGGGTTGGGAGCCCTTTGGAATGGAAACAGATTTTTGTTGGTGGCAGAGGCATCAAACACCCACTGGGAGATGTTAAAGATGCATCATGTTACTACAAAAGAAATCCTCTGCCTCTTCAATGTATATGTTCTGGTAAATGCTGGAGAAAAAAAGAGTTGTTGGGACTCCTTAAGGCAGCAAGCAGATCTAGTCACTATAGAAAATTTCATTATAGCAGGCGATCTAAACACTACTTTGCACTCTTCTGAAAAGAGAGGAGGCTCCATTGTACGAGACCCGACAAGGGAATGGGTTGAGGATCTCCTTCAAGACTGGGATCTGATAGATATCAAGCTCGTCTCAGGAATGTTCACTTGGTCTAATAAAAGAATTGGTCCTGGACATATTGCAACAAGGCTGGATAGATTCCTGGTGCATAGCTCCTTTCTTCTGCTTCGCCTAAATGCTTGCATGCATATTCTTCCTTGTAGCACCTCGGATCACAAGCCAATCAAGCTCACCCTTCGCGCCCACATTGATCTAGGTCCCATTCCCTTCAAGTTTAGCCCATTGTGGATCAAGGAGCCAAATTTCTTGCAGGTTGTGAAAGAAAGCTGGTCTCACCCAGTTACTGGATCCCCATTTTATATCTGGGAAGAAAAAATCAGGAGATTAAAATCAGCCCCGAAGCACTCGTCCAAATCTATTGCAAATTCAGCTGCTGAAAGGAAAAGCATTCAAAGTCAGCTTGAAGCATACCAATTGAACGCAGAAGAGGCGAACATAACTAGAGAGGCTCTGGACAAGGAGGCTCATCTCCAGCAATGCTATCACAAAGTTTGCCTGATCGAAGAGGAAACGTGGAGGATCAAATCACGATGCCTCTGGCTAAAAGCAGGTGATAAAAATACATCGTTCTTTCACAAGCATGCAGAAGCTAGAAAAGGCTTCAACTCCATCAGTGAAATTAAGGAAGCAGATACCACTCATAAGGACTTTGCAAGTATTAAGCGCGCAGCTCACAATCATTCTAAAGGGTTGTACAGTGAAGAAAATAATACAAATCAGAACATTAGACTTTTGGACGGGATCCCCTCCTCGATTTTGGTTGAAATGAACCATCAGCTAGAAAGTGAAGTCACTATGGATGAAGTTAAAAGAGCCCTCTATGCTATGAATCCGGACAAATCTCCTGGCCCTGATGGCTTTATCGCCTCTTTACTACAAAACTGCTGGGACATAGTGGGGAAAGATCTGTATAAAATGGTCCATAAATCGCAGGCTTGCCAAAAATTAGGTGGAAGTACCAACTCTTCTTTCCTAGCACTCATTTCGAAAGAAAAGGGAGCCAATACCTTTAATAGGTTTCGCCCTATATCCTTGTGCAACATTGGCTACAAATTGATCACAAAAGTTATTGCTAACAGGCTGAGGCACATCCTACCTAAAGTCATTCCGGAGAACCAAGGAGGCTTCATCCACAAAAGGCATTTAGTGGACAATTTCACACTAGTCAAAGAGGCAATTCTATCAAGCCAGCAGCGTAAGGAACAAGGTATGGCCATCAAACTGGATCTAGTGAATGCCTTTGACCGAGTTAATCATAATTTCCTTTTGAATGTGTTGAAAAAATTTGGGTTTGGGGAGCGATTCATTAATTGGATCCTGGCTTGCATCTCGGAACCATGGATCGCCCCTTTAGTTAATGGTAGATCTGCAGGCTTCTTCAAGGCTACAAGAGGGTTAAGACAGGGTTGCCCCATGTCTCCCCTGCTATTTGTAATTCAAGCGTCAGTTCTTAGTTTCCATGTAAACAATCAAATGCAAGAGCAGGAGATATCAGGGATATCCATAGCAAGGGGGGGTCCAAAATATAAATCATGTACTATTCGCAGATGATACTCTGCTGCTTGGGACAGCCTCGATTCACTCGACCAGAAAATTTAAGGAGACACTCGATGAGTATTGCATGGAATCTGGTAGTAGCCTCAATAAGAGCAAGTGTCATACTTACTGCTAGAATATCCCGCCCTCCTTGATCAATTCCATCTCTAGATGCCTAGGATTCGCAGCTTCCTCAGAATGGTCATCGTTCAAGTATCTTGGGCTGCCCATCTTCCTCAAAAGATCCTACAGTAGAGACTGGATGTCGCAGGTAGAAAAATTCAAAAGTAAGCTCCAGGCTTGGGGAGTTAATTGGCTAAACATGGCAGGTAAGACAATACTCATGAAAGCTATCCTTAGCAGCCTCCCATTATTCCAGTTTTCAGTGATTCTGGCGCCTAAGGGTATAATCCAGAAAATGGAGCAATATATCAGACATTTCTTTTGGAAAGGGGGTAAACACAATGAGAGAAGATTCCAGCTTATCAAATGGGAGACTGTTCTCAAACCAATGATGGAGGGAGGGCTCAATTTCAAAAATCTCTTGCACCAGAACATAGCAATGGGAGCTAAACTTATATGGAGATTAATTGCACCTAAGCCAGGCTGGGCACAGACAATTCTCTGGCGAAAATATTTCAAAGGCGCAAGGCTGAGATGCTTAGATGGGCCCCTGCCTCAAGAAAACATGTCGTTTGGCAAACTCTATTCCAAAGTTGTCCCGTTGATTCAGTAAAAATCCTACCAGATCCCCGGTAATGGCAAAAAAATAAATTTATGGACGGATCGAGTTATGGACAGAGAACCTATCGGAGAAAGCCCAAAGTTGAAGGCGCTGAAGGACTGGTTGGTGGCTGCAGGGAAAACTAAACTGTGGGATATCTCCACTTGGGATGACACACAGTGGGCGGGTTGGAGTCTACCGGATCTTCCCCAAGACCTGCATCAAGAAGCTGCCCACCTCATCGAACTATTGAACGGCTTAGATCCTGTGCGAATCAACAAGAAGGACAGGCGAGGATGGGGAGACCAATCGATTGGTTAACTAGTCGCCCAAGGATATGTGTGCTTGAACGCAATACCCAATGCGACCATCGATCCGGCCCCATGGAAAGCAGTATGGGGAAATCCCACGCTGCCAAAACTCGATATATTTTGCTGGACATTATGCCACAAGAAAATTTTAACCGAAGATAAACTTCAGAGCCATGGTTTCTGCAAACTATCCAGGTGCTCGTTGTGCCAGGATGCTGAGGAAAGTGCCACGCATCTCATCCTGATTTGCAAATTATCAATTCAAGTCTGGAGAGAACTGATGGAGTATTGGAACTCCAAATTCAAACTTCCAGCAACCATATTAAGCCTGTTTGCCACCTGGAAAACATGTTACCCCGGACCCCCATCCAAAAACAAAGGGATCAAAGCGGCCTGGGCATCACTGCTAAAAATATGTTGTTGGCAGCTATGGCTCGAGTGCAACAGCAGAGTCTTCATAAATATTCATCACAATGCCAAGATGGTGGCGGCCAAGGTAAAGGCCCAATTAAAAGAATGTTGGGGACATCATAAAGACAACTCCAATCTCACTCAGTTAGACAGAGATTGGGGGTCCTCCTTGAACCTAAATTTTCAGCAAAACATCAGAAGCATTGCTCCTCCTGAGGAATGGCAAATAAGGGAAACAAGTAGAGAAGACTTCCAAAACTGGATTCTCAATCAGAGGATGCACTCCCTCTTCTTTGACGGGGCTGCAAAAGGTAATCCAGGCAACGCTGGTGCAGGGGGAGTAATCAAAAGCATAGATGTTGCAGAGATCCTACATTTTGCCTGGGGATTAGGAATCAATTCCAGCATCCAAGCGGAAGCATTTGCCTTATTTCAAGGACTCAAACAGCTTCAGAACCTAGAAATCAAGGAAGCCAATATCCTAGGGGATTCTGAAGTGATCATCAAACTTATGGTGACTGGATCTATACCACGGGACTTAAGATTAGCAAGTTTGATCCAAAGAATCAGAGGAATCGCAAAGATGTTTCAAAACCTGAAATTGTATCATGTACTGAGAGACAATAACAAAGAGGCAGATCTTGAAGCCAATAAAGCTGCTCAGCTATTGGCCGGAACATTGAACAGAGACGGGGAAGAAAAATGGGTTCCAATCCCTTAAAGCATTTCAGAAGATGTTTTTTTGCTTAATTCTAAAGCTGTTTGTATGTATATTTAAATTGGGGCAAATAGGAAATAAAAGCACAATTGCTGATTCCAAATGGAAGAGGACAAAAAGGCTAAAAGAATTTCTGAAAGAAGAATCCAACTGGATAGCGCCCATATCTATTGTACTCAGAAGATTAGTATTTAGACCAACTCATTAATACAACTCATAACTGTTCTTGTGAAAAAAAAATTATAATTTTTTTTTTTTTTCAATTTTATTTTTATTTCCATGTAAGAGTCAAAATGTTAAAGACGTCATGACAAGACATTACAACATCTCTTCCATACTAGGTTGGAGAGCACCTCTCGATGCAATAAAAGGAACAACACATTTTAATGTTTTTTTTAGTTTAGGTTTTGATCCACAATAAGTGTGATTCATCATTAGGTCACTCTCATGAGAAATTTGACCAACCTTATTAAATAAATAGATGAGAAATGTGAGATGAAAAATTAGAGAAGTTTCAAAAATGAATAAAAGTAAATAACATTGAGCTCTTTTCCTTTTCTCTAATGTTCATTTGGCTAAACTTTTATTTACACTTTATTCTTTTTTGAAACTTATGGTATTCCTCACTTATCTAATGAAAGTTTGATCAAATTTAATGAACCACACTTATTTTACTATTATGTTTAAATTTAAATTTAATTTTAATAAATATATTATAAAAGTAATCAATAAACTTTTTTTAACTAAAAATATACTATGAAAATTTTCAAATTAAAATATAAGTAAATACATGTTACTTACTATAATATCACATATCTTGAATTTCAAATTTAAAAGTTAAATTATGACCCAAAAGAAAATTAACCCTTTCTGTAAATATTCTCCCATATATATATATATATATAGATATATATATTTTTAATTTTCAACCACCGATTTCTATTGATTTCCCAATAAAAAATACGTTGATATATCTTTCAAGCACAATGTTATCATGGTAAAGTGACCAGGAAACAATACAAAAGAGAAATCACCCAACAATTAAGATTGATACATTTCAAGGAGGAAACTTAGTGGGTAATCCCTGCAATGACAAAAATAATACATGAGGTAACAAAAAAAATGTCCATATGTACTAACATAATAGAGTTACAATCTAAGAACAAGTAAGATACTAAAAAGTAGACGATAGTAGCTAAAAAAAAGACTACCATTGACTCCCAAATCCAAAATATTGGAACCAAATCAGAGATGGGCTTATTTCTCCAAGATGATCACTAGGTAATCTAGAGAGGAGTTTGCATTAACCATGTTGATGGGTAGAGAGTAGTTTGCATTAGCTATGTTGATGGGTTGAACATTGATAACTACTTCCTCATTATGATGAGTATATGAATCAATATCTGATTCTAACGCTATATGACGCTCCACTCTATTTAATCTAACCACTATATCATTCATATCATAACTAATGTCCATCAAAATCCTCTTCAACTCCTCTTGACTTGCAAAGAATTTATAATTATCAACCTGTTTATTGCAAATCACCATATTAAGAAGAGTATTCATTTGTCTACGTGTTGAGATAGAATGCATAAAATACAGTCTCCTCCTCCTTAACTTTCCTGAGTTTGGCACCCATTTGGTGTTTCCACTGCAAACTTTTGTATATGAGTGATACATTCAGTCCCCAAACTCCTTTACTTCCAAAGTGTGTATTTCCTTTCTCACTTCCATAGGAGAAAAAATCAAATAAGTTTTCCATCAACTCCCACCACAGTCGACGGTGTTTGCAAGAAGACGTTCATGGAGAACCTCCACTATGACTGGGAAATCTTTGGCAAGGCATCATATGAACTCGAGACCTGTAAATGACCCAGACAACAAACATTTGGAAAGAGTGACTTATCAAGGTGCAACAACTAGCTTGAGAATGGAGCCCTTCTGAGACACAAAAATCTTTTTTCAAGGTGACAGACCAGTTGAATTTACCCACTACAACCACTAACCACAAGTCATCAAGAAACCTTTGAAAGAGTGGTTCTTGACTAGAAGAGACACAGACACCGTTACTGACACCGTTACTAACCATAACCATATACTAACACACTTCACTAAAAACCATTAAGGTCTGAGAAGGCTGTATGTCACCTTTTAATATCAAAAATGACCCAAGGAATGTGAAATTGTGGACGGTTTTAAAACCAAATGGAGAAAGACCCACTATACCATACTTCACATATGAGAACTTGACAATTAAATGAAGCCCCAAGGGTGTCGAGGGACTAAGAATCCATCATTGGAAGGATAAAAACCAATTGAAAGGATGGTCTATATGTTGTGTGGTGCAAGGAAAGCAAAAAAAATAATGATTATCTATATGAAACTTCGTATGGCGCATAATTAGACTTCTAGCTTTAGGACGACAAAATAAGGAGTGAATTGACAACCAAACTTGGAGCATGAATTGGCCTAATCTGCAGACATTTTTGTGTAAAAAAAGAATGTGGAAAGTCTTCTCTTAATAGTAAAAAAAAGAAATGAGAGACTAACACATAACTGAAGACCTTGCACCATAAAAAAATTTGGAGACAATGACAACTTTTGTTTGCCACCCTAAAACATTAACAAAGTTGAAATATATAGTTGTGAACAAAATATATCTTTTACCCGAGAAGAACCATACTCTCTGCAATTTCCAAGACAATCGCCAAGTGTGATGCTTCCCCGAAGACTCTACCATCCCAAGACAATGCATTTTGGTGAGGTCATAAGTGAACCTTAATCGAATGTCAGAAAAATTCGTTGCAACATTCAATCTGCCATAGAGTAGCAGATTCATACTTGAGACAACAAAGCAGATGGAATGTCCAAAACCCTTGGCGAGCTCAATAACCCGATGTCTCACTCTCATGCATTTAATTTGAAGGGACTTCAACCTTACGGTTTCGTATCCTGAAACGGTGATATGCCACAAGTGTCTTGTGCTATGCCAAGCAGAGCACAAGGCTTGTTCTCCAAAGGTCGCCTCCACCTTCGCCATACAAACCCCTCACATGCCACTCATTATTGGGTCTAAAACCTTTTTGTCGAAGATTTGTTTCATGGAATTTTGAAGTGATCTATGACCGGTAAGACACACCCCATTGGGGAACCTTGCTTTTGCTCGGTGTTTATCCTATTCAAGCCATTGTTTCAGTTCCTGGATATGATCTTGATGTGTCCACTCCGACCATTCCAAATCTAATGCTACATGTCTCTCAGAGCTTCCCAATTGGAGAAACAATTTGTTGCCTTATTGCCTTCCCTCCTTGTGGGGATAACATAATCAAATGTTAGCAGTAAGTCCCTGATATTATTTACCACCTGCTTGAGATGCCAACTACAAATAAGTCTTACTAGCGAATGATCTAATAAAAGTTTTTTCACACTATTAACCACTATCTGAGAGTCCCCATGAATCTATATCAGTCATATCCCTTTCCTTGCTGCTATTTGCAAACCTTTCTCTAACGTGCATAATTTGAGCAAATTATTTATAGCCTCCCCGCATGAAAATACAAATACATAAACAAAGTTTGATTTCTCATCTCAAAAAATATCTACAAAACCTACTTCACCTAGGTTGCATTTTGAATCCCCACCAAAAATTCAATACAATAAAATATTGTGGACGAAGTTGGAAGAAACTATCTTCTCATAGAGTCCTCTATTTTGAACCTTCCTTACGATAAAGAATTTGTTTGCTTCAATATTTAGTTTTTAAAAAATAAACGCATCATTTTCATCCATCTACCCATCTCCTAATTCCGGAGATCGTTTTCATCAAAGCAATTAAATGATCTATAGGGAAAAAAACACTTTCATTTTTTTTCAAGTAAAAAGGCTAACTTGGTGGACACGCTTTTAAAAGTCAAAATACTTATTATTAATCTATTTCTATATGGTATTAAATTGTGCAAGTCTGTTTGGCCTTTCTTAAATATCATACTTTTAAAATCTTAAAAAGTTGAGGAAGCCAGAGCAAACCATATAAAATTATCTCCACAAATTCATGGACATCAAGCTTCATTTTGTTTATTAGAGTTCTAATTACGGGCTTACAGTATTGTAAATAAATACATCATAAGAAAACCATGAGACAATATCTCCATAAAATATGTCATCGATGAAAATAAATCATAAATGGCTCTTATCCATGATATTTAAAAAAGTGGTTTGTATTTTACAAAGTTAGTTTTATATAGGTCTTAAAATTGCTTTGGTGGAGTAAAAGTTCTTTTTTCGCATGTAAATGAACAATTTAGAGGGGAAGATACAGTTTGGCTAAAGTTATTTAAAGATATTTAGTAAATATGGAAATTTGTTTTTTTATTAATTATCATGGGTAGTTTTAGGTGGCTTAATTTTCTTTGAATAATAGTGATGTTTCAGTCAGTAATGAATATCTCTGGCTAATTTGACAATTAAATTATGATAAACTTTTTTACTATTAAAAAAATCAACCTTATATTTATATTTTATTAACAAATCCATATTAAACCGTGTAGTGTGTTTAATGTGAATGAGTGGCAATGAAAGGAGGAGAGGCTATCACGAAGGATAAGAAAAAGTACAACATCCATACAAAAATGTTCGAGTATTATACTATTAGTTCTACAACTTGTATTTCCTGAAACATTAATTATTCAAATTAAATTCTTTTCATTAAATTAAAGCTTCTGTGATCTATAACAAGTTTTTCTTATAAACTTTCAGCCATGATTTAATGTAATTATATCCAAAATATTTTATAAAACTTTTGAGTGAAGATTTTTTCCCATCCATTAACAATCTACATATTGTTATCGTTTGCAATTGTTACAAGTAATGGAGCAGCTGCAAACATTCGGTTTTGTGTCATTCTTTCTGAGTTATTAACAGCTGTTTCTCCCAATGAAAGTCCTAAATTTATTCACGGTAAAGTATGCGTAACATATAAATATAAATTTCAGCTCCATTATTATTTAACAAAGAATTAAAAGTATTCTTCCCTTTATGGTTATCTGGTGAGGCTAACAAGCTAATATCAAATACGTATACGTTAGAAGTTGGTCTAAATAGTGTACTTTACACTTTTTCTAACCGTTTCTTTTTTAATTCATGTTATATTTCAATATTCATGATAAAGTTAAATTTGGCTACTTAAGTATAACAAAGATAATAGTACAAATTTATGAAACTGAGCGGTTTAAAAGAAATTACAATGCAGATATGAAGCCTCGAGAAGAAGAGATATCCCAGAAGTTAGGTCTCAATAATATCGTAATTATTTTTCTGATGATCAAATGAAATTAATCTTCACACAATTTAAATTTGTTAGTGTTTGTTTGTTAGTTAGTTACACACAAATTAAAATTAAATTTTAATTAGAGGAGAAGCATCTTGACTATTTTTTTTTGAAGAAAGTATATTTCATATTTTATAAATATATTTTTAATAGTTGGAAATCTAAAGAGATGACATATTGAAATCAATGGGTTGATTTTTAATATAAATATATGTAAAATTACTCATGTAATATGTTTTATATTTGATTTATTAAAAAAAGGAAAATTTGAGTTTAATATAATTAATTTAATTTATAAAGAAACTTGTATTGTTTTTTTTATTTGGTTTATTGAAAAAATCTAATTTTGAAAATTGAGTTTAATATAATTAATTTATTATTAAAAATACATTATTTTAGATCATTTTAATTTTGGATCTATTAAAAGTTAAAAGGATCAAATCTCTTGTGGTGTAAACTTTTATTTGAGTGTAAAACTTAAAGAAATATTTGCACCTCAAGAGATTTGATCTCCTGACGCTTAATAGATCTAGAGTTAAGATGGATTTAAAGTTACTTCGATTTATATAAGCTCGGTAGTTAAGATAATCTTCTTGAAGGTCTGTTGTTAGACCGTAAAATCTAATAAGCTCCTTCGTTATACTAAAAAATCCAATAAGAATATATACCTCTAAATACCTCTATCTTTGCAGGCGCCAAGGATATTAACTATCCTTGGCTTAATTTTATTTTAATGATATCATTCGATCTTCTAAATAAAACTCAATAACAATTCTATTTAAAAGTTGTTATGCACATCTGAGAGACATATTCCAATGAATTTTCATGAGGAGGTTGACACAGTCTAAACTGAGCAACTCCAATAAATTTTAATGAGTATAAAAAATAATAAACAAAATGCAGGACTACATGTATTTTACTTATTTTTTGTATGTGTTTCTCTTCACACTCAAAGGAAAATTTCAAATATATAAAAAGATCCATTTTAAATATGGATCTAACATGAGCAGAGAGGGATCCAATTTATACACGTGCAAATTTTTTTATGACTTGTCATTATCTAAATGTTTTGTATAGTTATTTTTTTTAGATCTTTTAATTTTTTTTAATTTTTTAATTTTTTTTTTTATTTTAGCTGACATGAGCAAAATTTTAACTTTGATGACTAACAAACAATGTTACACATCATACTGGGCTGTAGAATGAGCCTCTCGGCTCAATAGAATTAATATCATACAAAACAACCTAGAAAAATTTAATGACTATATAACAAAGTGAACACAACTATTTTTTTCAAGTTTTACCTAGAAGACATGCATTTGCATAGTTATAAATTCTTCATGTAGTGTGTCATTTATTTGCCAAATCGGATATGAAAATTTCTCATGGTTATGATATTTGTTGCAGAATGGTTTTCTCAAGTTTTACCTAGAAGACATGCATTTGCAAAGCTATAAATTCTTCATGTAGTGTGTCCTTTATTTCCCAACTGAGATATGAAAATTGCTCAGGGTTATGGTATTTGTTGCAGAAATTAGGATTTATATTGATCTAACTAAAGACTTCTATTCCAACGAATGTCTCACATTGGTAAATAATACCTTTAAATATGCTACATTAGAGAAGAGTACCATAAGAAAAACCATGCGTTTTCAAAGCCTGGAGCCCAAAATCCTTTATCTGTAAATTATATTTTATCTCAATGTTTTTTGTTTTTTTAATCTAATTTGACCATTAAAGAAAAATACTTGGGAAAAACCATGGGCTGTGAAAACATAGAGCCCAAAAACATCCAGCCATAAATTTACTATTTTATTCTCTCTTTTAATTTTATTAAAAAATTATCAAATTATTTCTTTAATTATTTTTTTTTTTTAATTTTATATTATTTGTAATTTTATTATTTGTTATGATATGTAATTTGACGATTAGAGAAGAATACCATGGGGGAAATGATGTTATACGAAAACTGGGAGCTTCAGAAAGCTCCACTAAATTTACTATTTTATCTCAATTTTATTTAACAATAGATGATACTATTATTTATTATTATTATTATTATTTATTTATTTATATTTTTGTATTTGAACATATCAAAATTTTTACATAAGATAACATAATATGTGTATTCTTATTTTTAGGCCCGACTATTTAAAATATATTCACATATTTATTCTTACGCACCTAACATCTAACACTTACACATCTACCCAAACTAGCTTTGGAACTCCTCTTTCACACAATTATTGTTTTTTATTTTATTTTTTATTTTATTTATATTATTTTGTAATTTCATCATTTAGATAAGAATACCATGGGAAAAACAACAGTCGTTACGTGAAAATCTCCATAAAATTTTCATCTATTTTATCTAATTGTATTCTCATTATTTATTTATTTATTCTAATTTTTTAATTTTTATTTTTATTTATTTATTTATTTTTTATTTTTTTATGTAATTTGACCTAATCGAAACATTTACATAACATACCATAACACAATATTTGTATACTTATGATCCCTGACATTTAAAAAATATTCACATATTCAACTCTACAAGTAACATCTACACATCTAACATCTAACGCCTACACATCTACCCCAAATTGGTTGTAGAGTGCATCTCAACATAACATATAGGCCACTAACTTCCTTAATGTATTCAAATCATCAATGTTAACCTTGGCGGCCAAATTTAAAGCCTAAATATGGTTATGAACCAAGATTCCAAGTTTAAAAATGATATTATTGTTGTATGATATACATTTAAAATAATTTGATTTCTTAGTGTTGAGTTGTTCCTTTTATAATATTGTGGTTTAAATAATAGATGTTTTGGCTTCGTTTTGGAATTTTTTTTGGCCAAATTTGCTCAATATATGTTAGAGTTTTTTTAGAATCTTAAGTTTGAATTGTCTAATATAAGTGCCCCTAGGGAGTTTTAAGGCGTTGAATCAGTTTATGCATTCAAAATAGATTTTAAACAATAAAAATTCATAGTCTCACCAAAAATTGTATTGTGATTATGACAGAAAGGCCAAATCATCTATTTTTTAGACTGTACCACTTAAAATACATAGATTTTTTGACTTTTGAGTGCCGACATTTTATGGATTTACCACTCACTCCAATTAAAATTTAAAGGGAGAAATTTGGCATTTCCTAGTATATTCTTATTAACATATGCCCTCACTTCTTTGTGTTGGTGCTCTTGCAATTATTTGAACTAGGGGATTATACCATTATAGCTTATTGAAATGCTTTCAGTGCACACAACATGTATGACCTCATAGGATGAACCTTGTTGGTGATCCTATAGATTATTGAAATAATTTTAGTGTGCATAATTTGTATGAGCTCATAGGTTGTTTCTTCTTGGTGCTCTTATTTCCTTTTCATTATTTTCCAAAATTCACAAATTTCCATTCCCACTATTTTTTCCAAGTTGTCAACTTCTTGTTGCAAAGAAGTTATTTGTAAACTAGGCTCATGAACATTATCGTGGATAAATTTGAAGGAATAATGTTGGTGGTTATTTCCATCAAGCATGTATGCAAAGACGAAATAAAAGCTTTGTAGATTGGTAACATACAAAAGATTGATTGTTAGTTAGAAACCAGGGAAGTTCCATAATCCATAAAACAATGAAGATACAAATAATTTATACAAATAAAATAGACAACAATACCATCTCAGGAGTATAACCTAACAAAAAGCAAAAAAGATCAACCATAAACAATTCTTTATCATAACTTCACCTCAATATGTAATTGGCTACAAGGGGAGCATCTCAGTCTCTTTCAAGGGATCAGTCTTTTTATCTCTTCTCTCTCTTAGTCCTCCATTCTTTTGCATAATATTGTTTGCATGACATTTCTCTGAATGTCTCCCTAAATTCCTTAGCATAGTTCTTCTTTTCTAAGCCCCAATGGATGTGTTTTTCTAGAAAACCCTTCATAACCACTATAGGTCACTTTTATGGAAAGAACAAAGATTTTGTGGAAACTTTTTCCTCAACATAATGGCGGGAATCTCAATGTGTGTGATAGGGCATCAAAAAATCTACCAATGGGAGCATAAAAAATGTAGAAATAACTACAATGTGGTTTTCTATTAGTATCCATGTGGTCACATGAGTTTACTGAAGAATATGTGCATGGACTCATGCAACTAGTCAAAAAGCTACATGGTGAATGGAATATTCGTCTCTTCCTATATATATTCATATTTCAAGAATTTTTTTTCACCTGGGGATGCTTTCTCTAAGGTTTGAATCTATTTCCATCATGCCATTATACTGATATTGTTTGAACAAAAATTTGGGATGACAGTTGCCCCTTGATCTGAGAGGGAGGAGGGCATGGAACATACACTTGAAGTGCATAATTTTTTTTTATACTATTGAACTCTATGAACCAATGAAGTTGTTGATGAGAGAGAGGGGGAGATGCCAGACAAACCTAAGAGATTGAGTGAGTGATCACCTATGCAAACTAGTGCATATGAGTGACATATACTTAGATATAATTTTGTTTTATACAAATGAGGCAAGAATGTCGCATGCTCATGGTAAATGTCAAAATAAGTACAAGTTATAATGATGGTTAGTGAAGAGCATATACAATAGTGGATCACTAAATCTACTAAAATGGATGATGTTGTAACTATTGATTTGAGGGAGTAGGAAACCATCTCTTTGATGGTGATCAGGCTCAGTAAACAAAAAGGGGTATCCCCATTTATGGTGGATACAAATTTACCAAGTATAATAAGGTCTTTAAGTCTTCATGGGGGTAATGAAACTCATGGTTATGTGAAAAAGTGTAGTTGGAATCGAGCATGGGTGGATTTGTTCGGATCAAGAACGATTGATGTCTCTCCCAAGCCAAACCATGGTTGCCTACATGTTGAAGGTGCAAGAAGTCAGAGCACTCAAACCGATAATAAGTGCCACTTATTTCCATGTGAATAAATTAAGCTGAATTTCAACATGGGGTAAGCTTGATGGATCTAGGAGCACCAATGTCTCTCCTAGTCTACCCCAAGGAAAACCATGATGAAGGAATGACTAACCAGGTCACAAATAATCTTCGACATATAGGAACTTCCAGATAACATATATTGGGGTCGAAAGAAGTTAACATCTCATAAAGGATGTACAAAAAATAAGTGAGTAACTAGGAATTGTACTGATGTAGGGTTTTGACAACTAGTTATGAGGTCATTTTATCAATTTGGGAATACGTACTATGAGCATAAGATTTACAATGATGGCTAACATGGATGACATTTAAAAGGAACAATTGGGTCGTAAAAGAGGGATAATGCTCCAGGTAAGACCAAGGAGACCGATGAGATGAAATGGTAAAAAGGGTGTCATGGGGGTACTGTTGGTTGCTAAATTTTCCCACTTTTTACTCACCTTTGTATCCCTTTCCTGTACTCATTTCATGTCCTTGTTGGTCAATTTGTATTCTAAACAACAAAGGTAGGCCTATTTTCATGTATTTGTGAATTGTTAATTGATGAAGCGTAGTCCTAGGGGATTATTGCCTAAAGCGACTTGCTAACTTAAGGTTCCTTGAAGATTTGACGAAATGGTGATTGAGACCATGATTCAACATATGATGACTATCGAGTTGGCAACATTATCTTTGGTTATTAGTTGCAATGGTGGTTCAACTTATTGACCAACACAAGTGCTATATTTATATTCTGTTATATCTCAAGGATCGTTATGCATTTGTAGGCAAACAACTGTCACAATCTTAGGCATTGCCAATTGTTAAATAAAATGTATAAGTAGTGTTACAGGGCTAGGAAAGACACCGTGAAGAGACACATGATAATTTTGAACTGTAACAACAAACCTTTATAATGTTATTTTGATTAATATAATTTTTGATCTTTTGAGCATTTATAGTTCTTGATTTTGCCACTGCCCTGATCAGGGAGTTGCGCCCACTCTCCTGACCACGCGCTGCTAGATTAGTTGAGTGCATAGGTTTATTTTTGTTATGTTATTTCCTTGTTGTGCGATGATTTCAGTGTGTTGTTGTGAGTCTTAACTTGTTCTTACTCTGATTGTTGTTACACATTGTTATGTTATCATTGAATGTTCAATGATGGGTAGTGAAACTGTGGCCTACATATACCTTACATGATAGCCTTGAAATAACCAATCAAGCCCCAAGTTGACAATTAATGTGGAATTGGGTGAATTGTATGATTCATATCTAAAAACCAATGTTTTGGCGTTGTTTTCGAGGAGGCTATTAAAGGCACAAAAGTATGACCAATATGGATCATAGGACCACTCTCTCATCCTGGGGAGGGAAGTTTTTCACCCTGCTCCAGGTCTTGAGAAATATATTGTTTTGTTTCTTTCATAGGAATCACTCTCTCATCCTAGGAAGGGAAGTTTTTTCTTCACCCTATTTTAGGTCCCGAGCTTAGATTCTATGGTTGGTTTGTTTTCCTTATTTTGTTTTCTTTTTAGGGGCCACTCTCTCATCTTGTGGAGGAAATTTTTCACCCTTCTTCAAGTCCTGAGCTTTCAATTTGCTTGAATGTTTTCCTTTTATTTTCTGATTGCATGAATAAAGATACAAATAAAAGGCGCAGAGGAAGACCCCTAAAAAGAGGAAGAAAAGATCTGGGCATAATTAAATATATCGAAGAAATAATTTCAAAATATGAATTAGGATCATCATGACGAGCTACTGTTAGGGTGATATCTCATACAAGATCTGGAGGGTAGTCAGTTTCATAATGAGGTTCCCCCCCAATATCAAAAACACACTTCAGTGAAGAAGAAGTAGCAAGAAGAGGATTAATGGAACTACAAGTTGCGAGTTCAAAAGAATAAGAATACTTGATGGAATTCACTACACCATTCGACCGAGGAAGTGTTGTTAAACAAACTCAACCGTGTATTATAGAATAACCAAAACACGTTGAGATTCCATATGAATATTGGAAGATATTCATGGCTCCTACAAATTCTTCGATTGATTTCCCAATTGGAGATATCAGGGGTGATGTGCCTATGAAGCCTATTAATTTGAAAACATTACCTGAATTTAATGGTCTTTCTTCTAAAGATCCAAATGCATTCCTGTTTGAATTTGATATTGTGTTTTGGGGGTATGACTATATTTTTTATGCCCAAAAATTAAAGATATTCCCCGCCACTTTGAAGGGAACAACTTTGAGATGGTTCATGGGTTTAGGGGGCAAATCTATTACTACATGGGATGATATGGGTACGATCTTCCTCAAGAAGTATCAAGACTACTGCAAATCCTTAGATGTTAAGGAAGAAATATTTTAGATTATGTAGAAAGTGGATGAGAACATGTAGGAATTTATGGAACATTTCAAATATAGTTTTCAAAAGTTAGGCCATAGTGTTTTGGATAAGGACATCTTGAAGATAATTTTTCTCCGGGCACTAAGGGAGGAATCTTTGGAACATTTGAACGCAGTAGGAAAAGGCAATATATCAAAGAAAGAATTCGACACCATTGGCAAATTGTGCATTAAGTGTTCATGTGGAGCTGCGAGGCATAGGCATGGGATCTGAACCCTTAAGACATCCAATGGTGGAGTTACAAAAGAAAAAATCGGAAACTCACTGTACAACTTGAGGGCTGATATCTTGAGCACACTTTCCTCATGGTTGGATGTTTTACAGGAAAACCAAAAGCATATGGAAGTAGAGAAGGCTATGTCTATTTTCTTCCCTTGATGCAAGAAGAATCACCCACTGAAGGAATGTCCACTGAATACTGTCAAGACATATGAAATATGTGAACATAGTCATTCAACTAGCACCTGCCTATCTCTTCCTGTGATGAAGGTGGTTTTTCAGGGAGTAAATGAAGAGGTAGATCAACTTTACTTGATGGGATCAAGGAAACCATGGAAAACAAGACCACATAACATGAATCAAGGTATGCCTCAAGACCCCTCTCATTATTTTAATAATTTGAATTTTGTACCTCAGTTTGTACCTTTTTCACCTTCATGGCCGCAATCCTCTCAATATCCAATGCCTTGTTAACCATGGTTCCCTTAGTCTGGTCCAACTCCTTCATGGTCCCAAAATTGGTGTTTAACTCCTCCTCCTTCAGGGTAGTTCTCCCAGCCTATGCCACAACAACATCTACAATTGCCTTCTAAGGCCTCCACTAGTAATCCCCCTCTTTGTCCACAACTACCTATTCAATCCAACCCAAATCTAAACAATAGGGGGCTCAACAGGTTGAGACACTCAACCTTCCTGCATACGAATCCCACCATGGAATGTAATGAATTAAATATCTGATTCATTCGGGTGGTAAAAACTCATACTTCACCAATAATTATTGAACATATTGATGATGAAGTCTCAGAACTAGAACCTAGGAATTTTGTTGGAACAACTTGGGATGAGTTAACATAAACTGTTATGGAACAACAACCCCCTTCTGAAACGATTACTACCTGATGATGTCAGAATGGTCCACCTTATCCTGAGAGACTATTCTTGAGAAAACAGAGTCCTCGTCCTGAATTTAACTTTTTAGGGGAATTGAAAAATTTATTTGTCAAAATCCCATTACTTTAGGCTATGAGGGATGCATCGATTTATGCCAAAACTATCAAAGAATATTTCTATAAGAAACTTGGAAGAAAACAAAAATATCCACTCACTATTCATGTTATGGGAAAAATATTAGACATAATGTTGGGGAAGCCTACACCTATTAAGTACGGGGATCTAGGGAACACAATTCTTACAATACAGATTAATAGGGTTGATATACCAAATGTGTTGGTAGACTTAGGGGTAGCAATTAATGTCATAACTTCTGCAACTGTGATTACCTTGGGCCTACGAAACCTTAAACCAACTCCCACCATCCTAAAATTGGCAGATCGGTCTACTATAGATTGGTAGGGAAGTTGGAAGGTATAACCATTTCAATAGACTCATGAAAATACCCTGTAGATATTTTGGTATTAGATACGCAATCCCCAACTGGTGGGCATCCTTTGATTTTAGGAAGACCATGTCTTGCAACTATAGATGCTTACATTGGGTGTGAGTCAAGAAATATGGTAATATCCAAAGGGGAGGTTACAAAGAATCTTATCCTTTATCCCCCTGCAGAACCGAGTTCACCAAATAAACTAGGATTTACCTTAATACAAAAATCTCTACCTGCAAAAGGGCTTGAACCTGAAAATGTAGAATTCAGACCAATTCTTAATATTGGTGAGGCCCTCTATTTTAAGGATTAAATGGAAGATGATGATATTAGTACCTTTATTAGTAGCCCCAACTCTATTTCTGATTAAACCCGCTAGCTACTAGAATCTATTATGAGTTGCAATGTTTAGGAAGCCATTGAACTAGAGACTGAAGTTGAAAATGTTCCTGTAATTATACCCTATAACATTGTTCTTGTAGAAACTAAACTAGGGAAGACGCTGAATGTTAATCCTGACCTTTCACCTTCCCAGTCTGAACTGTTACTGAAAGTCCTTCGGAAAGAGAAAGAAGCCTTCACTTGGGAATATAAAGATATGAAAGGAATCACTTCTGACATATGTACTCATCACATATACATTAAGGAAGAATGTCAACTTGTTAAGAAACCATAGAGAAGAATGAATCTTGCTTTAAAGAACATTATCAAGATGAATTACAGAAACTATTAGATGTGGGATTTATTTACCCAATCTTAGATAGTCAATGGGTATCCCCATTAGTCATTGGTGGTGGATTTGTGTTGATTATAGGGAATTAAATAAACCAACTCAAAAAGATCATTTTCCCTTACCCTTTATTGACCAAGACCTTGATACATTAGCTGGAAAGAAGTTCTTCTCCTTTCTGGATGGATTTAGTGGGTATAACTAGATCCAAATAGATCTTGATGATCAAGATAAAATTACCTTCACATGCCCTTGGGGAACCTTTGGATACAGAGTCCTCCCATTCGGTGTCTGTAATGCACCCACTACCTTTCAATGGGTAATATTAGGATTCTTTTTATGATCTAGTCAATGATAGTGTTGAAATCTACAGGGATGACTTCACCCCATATGGCGATTATTTTCTTGAAACATGTAAGAAAACACATTTTTATTTTAGTACAATGAAATGCCATATGATGATGAAAGAAGGAATAATGTTGGGAAACCTACTTACAGTTGCAGGAATTCAAGTTGATGATGCCAAGGTAGAGGTAATATTAAATTTTCCTACACCTAAGACATGAACACAGGTGCACAGTTTTATCGGTTATGCTGCCTATTATAGATGTTTTATTGAAAAAAATTCTAAGATATCATTTCCACATTTTCAATTATTACCTAAGGATGCAAAGTTTATGTGGACAGATGAATGTGAAACAACCTTTGTGAAAATAAAATAACTAGTTTGCAAAGCTCTGATATTACATGGTCCTAACTGGAACCTCCCATTTCATATCTCTATAAATGCTTCTCATACAGTAGTAGGGGTAGTCTTGAGACAACAAGAGGATAAGAAACCATACACGATCTATTACGCTAACAAGAATCTGACTCCTGCTGAACTAAATTATACGATAATTGGAAAAGAATTTTTGGCTATTATTTATGCTATTAATACATTTCGACATTACAGACATAGTATCCCACTTTCTTGCACACTGATCATACAATCATCAGGTATCTTATGAATAAACAGATAAATCTTGGTCGTATTATGAGATGATTATTATTAATTCAAGAATTTGATATCATCATTCTAGATAAGTAGGGGAAAGATAGTGTAGTTTGAAATTTCCTGTCTAAGCTGGATACTAGTGATGAAGGTACACCAGTAGACGATAGTTTTCCAGATGAACATATTTTCGCAATTTCTACTCACACTCCATGTATGCAGATATTGCTAATTATCTTGTTGTAGGAAAAGTACCTCAACACTTGCCATACAAAGAGAATCAAAATATTATCCATCATAGTGCGCGCTATTCGTGGATAGATGGACAACTCTTTTATACAAGATCTGATAAAAAAATCCACCACTGCATAGGTGAAGATGACACCTATGATGTCTTGAAAGTAGCTCACGATGGCCCCTATGGACGACATTTTGCAGATAAGAGGACATGTCACGAGGTGTTACAAATGGGGTACTATTGACCCTCCTTTTTTGTGATGCAATGAAAGATGTTTGAGGGTGCGATAACTTACAGTAGATGGAACAGCCTGGCCAGTCAGATGAGATGTTGTTACAGCCCCAACTAACTCTTGAGCCCTTTGAGAAATGGGCTATCAATTTCGTTGGACCATTCAATCCATCTTCACATCAGAAAGTCCACATTCTGGTATGCATGTATTATGTGAAAAAGTGGGTAGAGGCCAAGGTTTTTGCAAAAGAAATAGAACAGGTTGTCTCAAACTTTTTATTCGAATAAATTTTCGCTCTGTAAAGAGCTCCTAAGGTGATAATTTCAAATAGAGGGGCGAAATACACATCATATATGATAGCAGGACTTACAAAGAAGTATGGAAATCAAGCATAGGGTTATATATCCATATCATCCCCAGGCAAATGGTCAAGTTGAGAGTAGAAATAAAGTATTGGAGAATATCCTTACAAATATTGTAGCAAACCATCGCCGAAATTGGGTCGAAAAGCTTCTTGAGGCACTTTGGGCCTATAGAACAACATGGCGAAATACAACAAGATTTTCACCATACAAGCTTGTCTATGGGAAATCGCCTTTGTTTATGGAGGAATTCGAAATTAAGACACTCAAGACATCCCTTGAAGTAGGTTTAGATATTTCAAAAGCCCAGAAACACCGACTGGAACACTTAAATGAGTTGGATGAAATTTGTTTGATAGTTGTCCACAACATTGCTATGATTCAACAGCAGTGAACTAAATGGCCTGATAAATTTATCAAGAAAAATGTGTTTCAAAGAGGAGATTGGGCATTTCTCTATGATTCTTAGTCCAAATATTTAAAAGGAAAACATTGCTCTAGATTTATGTAACCATATGAAGTTGACCTAGTGTTTGATAATGGGACTGTTAGACTTGTAAAAATCAATGAGGGACATACTCCCCTGATTGTAAATGGACATCGCCTCAAATTGTCTCACCATCCAGTTTCTAAAGACTCCTTTATTAAACATCTCTCTAATAATTCTAGCTTTGAAATTGTTAGTGTAGAGAACTCTTCCTTTGCTTAATAATTATTATTATATATATATATATATATATATATATATATATATATATATATATATATATAATATTATATTATATATCTATATATATATATATATATATATTATATTATATATATATATATTATTTATTTATTTATTTATAATGTTGTTACTACTCTATAATTATTTTTCTTCGAGGTACTTCACTGGTGTTGCTACTAGTGTTCTTACACCCTCGGTGCTGTTAGTCTGCAAATGCTGATTTTGTCTGAGAACTTCACTAGTGTTGCTACTCCTCCAGTGTTGTTACTCTGTAAAGGTAAGTAACCAAGTACATCTTCAATCAACATTGTAGATTTGATTGATGTTTCACATTTGACATGAATAGACATGACTATGGACAATCATCCCTTAGTTGGGGGTAGGTATTGTTTCTAATATTAAAGATGTCGTATTTAATAACAATGATGATCCATCATTATTGTTGTTGAACCTCACGCCAACTTGTTAGGCCCCTATATTACTAGTGATTCCTCCATTACTATTGTCATTGTAGCCCATTATTTTTATTTTGTGCTCCATTCCCCACATTATTATTATTGTGCCCCATAGAAGCCCACTATTGGTATTGCTGTGCCCTTATGTTATTATTGTTATGTCAACTTTGATTATATTGTGACCCCTTAGACTCCTATATATAGAAATGGGGTTTTGTAATTTGCATCATCCAAAAATTGTTCATTTTTGTAATGTAAATGAGATTTCCCCCTCGAAGAGGCTAATTTTGAAGTCATTTACCTATATTTTCATCCATTTTGTTAGTTGGTTACATAACATTTGGTATCAGAGCTTTGGATTCTAGGGTTTCGCTGCTCTGAACAGGTCATTGTGGAATTTTTAGTATAACCTTTTTTAGACAATGTTTCAGAAGCTAAAAAAAAACCATTTGAGTTGAAATCTTGGTGACCCTCAGGTCCAAATTTCAGAGCTTTTCTCGCTATATTTTTGGATATATGACCCACAAAAGTTAGGGTTTTTGTAGGATCCTGAATTACATCCCAAAAAGATGACCTTGGGAAAATCGTCATAACTGTCTCTCTGAGTACCAGATTGAAATTACATAAGAATTTACAGAAAGAGGACGAACTGTAGTTTTTTGTGCATTGTTTTCAGGTCTAAAGGTTGATAAAGTGACATGTGGAACTTCATACGAGTTTGCTCTACTGAAAAAGTGTATAATGAGGTCATCTTGGGAAATTAGGCATAACTCTTTCTTAGAGAATCCAATTTCGATCAGACTAGTGGCGTTGGAAAGAGAACACAGAGGGATACCACAATTCGTAATTTAAGAACTTGGAGATCCACAATTTCAGAGATACATCGGTTTCAATATCAAGATATTACAAAAAAAAGGACAAGGTGTGTAGTCCTTTTGAAAATTTGCATAAGCCTTGTTTGAAAAGTTAGTTTGAAGTGATTAGAAGGGAAGAGTGAAGAAAATTATCATTACTTGATGCCACGGAGAAAGAAAATGGAAACACCTAGTAAGCAACCCGAAAGCTCTACTATGACACATCAAGAAGAGGAAGAAATGCAACATGATATATCAAAATTACGAGACAAAGTACAATAAATTTATCTATCACAAAAAGTAAAAGAAGCTAAGATGGATGGTTTGAAAGACAACATTGAAAATTGGAAGAAAGACATGGACAGTTGGAAGGAAGTTTTGACAAATTTTCTACAAGAAAGGCTTCCTAATGACGAAAAGGTAGTAGAGAAAACTCATAATGAGAACAAAAGAAATTATAAATTTGAGGCTTCTCTGATCTACATTTTGTATGATGATAATTTTTGGAGCCATTGCGTTCATGTTTTCTTGGAATCGACATTTTGAATCAACTACAGTGGTTCATCATCAGGATCATATGAGTGAATAAATCAAAACCTCAAGGGATCAATAAATAGAGGAGAGGGTTAAGTGAAAGGAGCCGACAAGTTTACTAATGATATGCTTCAAATTATTAATTAGTTAATTGTTTTCAATTTTCAGATTTCTTATGATATTATTCTGAAAATTATATTTTAGATTTCCTTGATTTTTAATTTATTTGAGAGTTATATATTTTTTAATTTTTATTTTGGTATTTTCTTTTTTAAAAATTAATTGCATAATTGGATAATTAATAATGAAATCTAAAGCATAACTAATTATTATCATTTTTATGTTAAATTTAAAATAATTTTTCTTTGATTGAGAACTTAATATTACTTAATGCTTATAAATTAACTAAATTTATTATGCATTATTAATTGATTTTTCATTAATTTTAAATTGAGTCAAATTATTAATATTAATTATGTTAGCATGAAAGTATATAATTTTCTCATATATAATTATTAAGTATTATGTTAATGATGTTCCTAAGTCTTTATGTTTGTAAATTATTATATCTTTGTTAATTATTAATTATTAATTGTTAATTAATAATTATGGAGTTTTTAGTTGAAAAATGAATTTAAAGTTGAAATCATAAATTAATTTATTGTTGATTATTGTTTTCAATCAAATTATTAATTTTAATTAGGTTAGAATTTATGAAAA
>APFE030745265.1:32163-52934 GCA_000404065.3 Pinus taeda
TTCTGGCTTATTCACTCATCTGATCCTAATGATGAACCACAGTGGTTGGTTCAAAACATCGATTCCAAGAAAACATGAATGTTCTCCAGAAAATATCACCAAGCAAAAGAAATGTTAATCATGATTCAAAGAAGGAAAACATTGAAGATTTGAAGAAAGACGTGGAAGGTTTGAAGGATGGTTTGACAAAGTTGCTACAAGAGAGGGTTCCTAATGGCAAAAAGGTAGTAGAGGAAACTCATGATGAGAACAAGAAATGTTAATCATGATTTCATAGACTATAACTTTGGAATAAAGACCCACCATGTTCCAAAGATCGATATGAGGAGGTTTGATGGCAAGGATATCGTAACATGGATACTAGAGATGGAACAATATTTTGATCACCATAATGTGCAAAACACAAAAAAGGTACACATTGCAACTTTATATTTGGAACCCAATCAGTTTGTATGGTATCGATGGCTTTGCTCTCATAAACAAATTGTCACTTGGTCAATTTTTATGGACAAAATGATAGCAAATTATTAGGATACAAAGAGCAATACCTTTAGCCAATTGATAAATCTCAAACAAAAGGGTTCAATGGTGGAGCACATTGAGGACTTATAAAAATTGAATATAAGGGTAAATGATATCCCAGATGAGCATAAGATAGATGTGTTCATAGGGACTTCAAAGGAGAACATCCAACATCATATTCACCTTTGGGAACTTGATCCATTGGAGAAGGCATTCAGATTGGCAAGAAAAATTGAAAGCAAAATTATGGCAACAAGGAAGCCTACCACTCACAATTATAAAGATGGAAGCATTGCTACCCCCAGCCTTCCTCAACTTACAAGGTTTACACCACAACATTTGGAAGAAAAAAGAGCAAAGGGGATTTGTTACAATTGTGATAGAAAATACACTAAAGGTCATAAGTGTGTCGAGAAGAAATTATTTTACACATATTGTAAAGAGGAGGAAGAAAAGGAACAAGAGATGCCAAAAGAATAGGATATACTTCAGGAATCGGCCTTAGAGAAAGAAGAAATGAATCCAACCATATCTTGTAATGCATTGAAAAGAATTACTACTCCTCAAACACTCAAGATAGAAGGACATATCAGGAAGAAAAAGGTGATAAGGTTGATTGATTCGGGTAGTACCCATAATTTTATTCATTGTAATATAGTCAAGGAATTGAATTGCTTCCTATATCCAAATCTAGAGTGTTAAGTGATGGTTGCAAATGGAGAAACTGTAAATTTCTCTGGAGAGTGCCATAATATCAAGCTATCCATGGGAGAATATGTATTCAATAGCCCTATGCTTTATATTCCAATGGGTGGTGTTGATGTTGTACTAGGAGTCCAATCGCTACAATCTTTGGGTAAGATAGTTTTTAATTTTCAAGAACTTTTCATGAAATTTTGTTGTGAAGGAAAGGAAGTTGAATTAAGTGGTATCACGGTGAAACTGGGAATGATAATCAGCTCTAATGTCATGATAAATCTTCTAAAGAGAGAATAATGAGGTGTAATTGCACAACTATGTTCACTAGAAGTTCCCACATTGAAATCATCTATTTCTCAAGATCTCAAAAAAGTCTTGGATGATCATTCCAAGGTTTTTGAGACTCCCAAAGGCCTCCCACCTATTCATGATCATGATTTTGCTATTCATTTGATTCCAGGAAGTGTTCCTCCAAGCATTAGGCCTTATAGATATCCCTATGCCCAAAAGAGTGAAATTAAATGCATGGTTGTAGAAATGTTAGAGGTTGGTATAATTCAACCTAGTCAAAGTTCTTTCTCTCCTCCAACAATATTGGTGTACAAGAAGGATGGATCATGGTGCATGTCTCTAGATTATACAAAGCTAAAAAAGATCACTATTAAAGATAAAATTCCCATTCCTGTCATTGATGAATTATTAGATGAATTACATGGAGCAATTTACCTCATGAAGGTAGATCTTCATTCAAGATATCATCAAATCAGAATGAAGACTGAAGACATTCTAAAAACAACATTTAGAACTCATGAGGGTCATTATGAATTTTTTGTCATGCCTTTTAGCCTTACAAATGCACCTTCTACGTTTCAAGGTTTGATGAATTCCATTTTCAAACCCTTCCTTAGAAAATTTGTGTTAGTATTTTTTGATGATATACTAATCTAGAGAAAGGCTTGGAAGGATCATGTTCAACATGTTGACAGGGTGCTCAAACTATTGGAGGAGAAACAATTATATGCAAAAAAACTCCAAATGTTTCTTTGGAGTACACGAGGTAGAATATCAGGGTCATATTGTATCTCATGAAGGTGTTAAGGTAAACCCTAGAAAAATTAAAGCCATTAAGGAATGGGAAATCCCCATGTCCATAAATCATCTACGAGGATTTCTCAGGTTGACAGGGTATTATCGCAAGTTTGTTAAGAATTATGGGAACCTATAACAACATTACTGAAGAAAGATGCATTTTCTTGGACTCTAGAAGCAATGAAGGCCTTTGAATATCTTAAAGATTTAATGTGTCAAGCATTGGTCTTAGCTATGCCGGAACTCACAAAAGCCTTTATTGTGGAATGTGATGCCTTTGGAAATGGGATTGGCATTTTTTTAATGCAAGAAGAAAGACCCATTTATTTTTAAAGTCGTCTAATCAAAGGAAATTATTTACACAAAGCTATTTATGAGAAGGATATGTTGGCAATACTTAAGAAATGATGACCTTACCTAATGGGAAGACACTTCAAGGTAAAAACATATCATGATAGTCTTAAATACTTTTTAGAATAAATACTATATTTAGAAGAGTAGAAAAAATGGGTCACAAAGATGTTGGGTTATGACTTTGAAATCATCTACAAAAAAGGAAAGCAACATGTTGTTGCAGATGCACTCTCAAGAAAGGATGAGGATGTGAAAGCATTTATTTGTGCCATCTCTATCATCCAACCAGATTGGATAAATGAAGAAAGGGATGAATGGAAGAATGATGAAGAAGTGTGGGCACTCATTCAAAAATTGCAACAAGTTCCCAATACATGTGATACATTTAGCTAGAAATATGATTTATTATGGTACAATGATTGCTTATACCTCTGTAAGAATTCCGAACTCAAACAAAAGATTCTTCTGGAATTGAACACCTCTCCCTTAGGAGGGCACACAGGATTTATAAAAACTTATCATAGGGTTAAGAAGGAATTCTTTTGGGATTGCCTTAAATCTCATGTTCAAAGGTTTCTGGAAGAATTTTTGTTTTCCAACAAAATAAAGTTGAGACAATTAAGACCTTGGGTCTGTTACAACCTTTATCTATTCCAAGTCAATGTTGGGAGGAGGTTTCAATGGATTTTTTCACACATTTACCCTAGTCTAAAGGAAAGAGTGTCATCATCGTGGTAATTGATAGACTTACCAAGTATGCACACTTTTGTGCATTATCTCATCCATTTAAATCCAGTATAATTGTTACTACATCTATGGAAACAACTCAAAAGCTACATGAAACCCAAATATTATTATAAGCGATAGAGATCCCATTTTCACTGGAAATTTTTGCACTGAATTATTTTCTTGTCTGGTTACTCAGTTTGCTCATAGTTCATCTTATCATCCTCAATCTGATGGGAAAACTATGATATTGAACAAATGTTTGGAAGGATATATTTGTTTCTTGGTATCTGATAAACAAACATAATGGGTCAAGTAGTTGCCTCTGGCTGAATGGTGGTAGAACACTTCCTTCCATACTGCAGCAAAAATGACCCCATTTATGGCATCTTATAGATATCATCCACCATCCATCACAACATCTTTAATAGAACATTCTAAGGACACTGAAGCAGTGGAAGATCACAGCGAGCATCAACAACATATTCTCCAACTCTTAAAGGATAACCTGACTTTGGCACATAATAGAATGAAACAACAAGTAGGTCAACATCACAACGAAAGAAGTTTTGATGTAGGTTATTGGGTATTTCTATGACTACAACCGTACAAACAAATGTCCCTCAAGCAAGCTAAGAAGTATAATAAACTATCACCAAAATATTATGGTCCATACAAGATGTTGCAAAATATTGGTACTATGGAATACAAATTGGAGCTTCCTGTATCTTCTCGAGTACACCGAGTTTCCATGTTTCATGCTTAAAGTAGGTTATAGGTGACAAGCTCCTAGTTCAAACAATATTGCTTAAAGTAGGTTATAGGTGACAATATTGTTGGAACCTAAAGTAGTCATAGAAACAAGAACTCCGCAGCTACGAGATCGATCAATTTCAAAGTACCTCATTAAGTGTAATAACTTACCCACTAAATATTCTACATGGGAGAATGAGAATTTTATACGGAAGAATCAAGAACTACTCAAGTGTTGAGAACAACACTTTTTTGAAGGATAGGGGCATGTTAGGTCCTTATAATACTAGCGACTCCCCCATTACTATTATCATTGTAGCCCCTTATTGTTATTGTTGTGCCCCAGTTGTTCCCACATTGTTATTATTGTGCCCCATAAAAGCCCACTATTGTTATTTTTGTGCCCTCATATTATTATTGTCATGTCGGCTTTGATTATATTGTGACCCCTTACACTCCTATATATAGAAAGTAGGTTTTGTCATTTGAATCATCCAAGAATTTTTCATTTGTGTAATGTAAAGGAGGTTTCCCCCTCAAAGAGGTTGATTTTGAAGGTGTTTACCTATATTTTCTTCTATTTTGTAAGTTGGTTGCATAACAAAACTCATACATTCCATGAAAATTACTCTGATCCCCACCATACCTTGCACATTTATCCATACACATTGGAAGATGAAGTCGTTATAGTCGAATTTGCATTGAAATTGAATGGGAATTATTCCAGAGTCTGTGGGTTAGAAATTCCTATTAGTGAAGAGATTATCTAGACTATCAGTGGGTTGCCCCAAGGAGGATAGAAATGGCTCCCCCGGAAATTGCCCTTACCAAAATTTCTAGAATTATTCCTGTAGGCAGGAGAAATCATGGTTTAGAAGGGAAGGGGATACAATTAAAAATCCTTTCCACATCCATGGGCTGATATCATGTACTTAATTGTGTGATACATTACTTGTGAAGGTCGGCTCTCTACCTTATTCAAATACCATTTTAAATTTCTTGCATCCCTTCAATTCTATCATTTGCATTCTCTAGATATGCCACATTTCTTATGGAATAACCTTCAGTTAATGGAATAGTCTACTCATTGGTTGAGTCATCTGTTGGTGGTCCTCAAAAACCACGGGCTTGTTAGGATGCTAGTGGTGCATGCCCTATCATAGAATTTCGTGGCGTGGCAACAATTCATTGAATTAGCAGAAGAGGAACATGTGGCCATGATGACGAACGAAGAGGAAGAAGAATTAGTGGCAGAGGAAGAAGCCATAGACAAAGCTGCTACACAAGCACTAGTGTCAGTTGTCAAACAATTGGAAGAATTGACAATGGAACAAGCTGCACTAGAATCACCAGTAGAAGAAGGGTCTGTAGACAATCTTATTACACAAGAACTAGAATCAACTTCTGATTTGGAAGTAGAAGAAATGGAGGTAGAAGGAAGTGCAAGAAATGCTGCTAACTAGTAAACAATGTCGACTGCCAACTTGGAGGCAAGAGAAATGGAAGTAGAAGGAAGTGCAGTTGATGTTGTTACACAAGATCCAACATTGATTGCTAAACTAATGGAAGAATTACCGACAGTGGAAGAAACTATAGGCGATGATGTCACACAAGAACTAGTGTTGCCTGCTAAAGTGGTAGAGGAATCGGTGGAAGAAGTAAAAGTCGTAGTCAAAATTATTACATAAGAACCACTGTTGACTATCGAGCAAGTAGCTGAAATATAAAAATAGGTGGGAAATTAAGAAAAGGGGAAGGAGAATGTGGAACAACCAGTAGAAAAAGAGGAAGGAGAAAGAATTGAAATAATAGGTGCTAAAAGGATGGAAATCGAGGAGGATATCCCTCGTTCTCCTCTTTTTGCTTCCCTTCTAGTACGGGTAAGAAAATTTCACTCCCCTAGATGCTCGGTGAAATAAAACCTCTCATGGATACTAATATTTGTAGGGACATTTATGAGCACCATCATCGACATTGTCACACAAGAACTAGTGTCAACTAGTGGAAGAATTGGGAAAATTGAAGAACTAGAGGTCGACACTGTCACATAAGAACAAGTGTTGACTAAGTGGCAAGTTGAAGAAACTATGGCTGATGTTGTTTTCACAGACCTATTGGGAGAAAATGTTTCTATTGGTACCAACCCGCAAGGGCCAGAACCATTTTCTGAGCAAATGGAAGAAGATGACTAGGGAAAAGAGAAACCACAGGAAAAGGGTGTTGAAAATGCTACTCCACAAGGGCCTGTAGTGGCTCTAGAGTCATTCAGGGAAGATATAGAGGTTCCAAGAACCGTGGAAGAAGATTTTGGGGTAGTCCCTCGATTTGTGGAGCAGAGAGAAGAAATACGGGTGAAGCAAGAGCTGATTGATGAGTTTTCTGACATCAATCCACAAAATCCAATACCACCTGCAAGACCAATGGGTGAGGTCTTTATCAAATAGGAATTCATTGAACAATGCACAAAAATAAGGGCCCTCATCCAGGAAAGGTAACGGTAGCAATTTAAGTAGAATATGTAATTAAAAATGGAAATTATTAAGCTAAGGAAGTAGGTGTTACACTTATGGAAATGAGTGAGGAAACTCAAGAGGAATGTCAGTCGGGTTGTCATAAATCCTAGAGCCAAAACCACTTCAGCAGTAGCGTAGGCTGAAGACAAGCCTACCACTTCAAAAACCACAAAGACCGAGTCATTTTTGCATATGTTTGAGTCGGGGGAATCCTTGTTCACCACAAAATTCTGAAATGGAAGGCTACTGCATCTCCCCTTTAATGGGGGTCTATCTCTTTGGAAGCCCAGTGGGAAGGAGTGAGAGGAATTCAGGAATAAGCTGTGAAAGTAGTGACTGATTACATGACCTAGATGGAGAAAGAAAAGTAGAAACAGGAAAAGTAGTAGAAAAAGATTGAGGAATTAGAAGAGCATGTGCAGCTACTGAAGGCTAAAAAAGACAAAATGTTTTCTCTGGAACAATAGGCATTGGCATGTCAACCTCCTGCTCATAGTTATGCTCTATTCCTCCATGAACAATACCTTCTCTTCTATTTGGAGAACATCCATCATGAGATAATCCATGAAATCCAAGATCCGATATAATTTTTGAGGATCCTGAGGGGTCACAATATCTTGAACCAATATTTAATGTTTGAACTCTACATGAACAATTATTTTCTAGGGATCGAGCAATCATTCTATCCAGTACCATATGTGGAGGATATTCAACTGAGAGACTTCACCTCCTTCACAATTAACCACGTTAAATGGAAACAATCCTTTGATATGTTCAAAGAGAACCAAGTGAATACGCCACTTGTAGTTTGAGCAGAGCATTGTCAGGTTGTGAATATTTTTAACAAATGTCATACCTTCTTGGGAATAGAAGGATGGAAGGGTCAAATACTGGAAACAGAGAAGTGGTGCGTTGATATGTGTACAGAGAAAATTGTTACTTGTCAGGAGGAGGCTCAAGCTGGAGAACTGTTTTGGGCCCCTAAATTTGTTCAGGATTTGTGCAAAACCATGATATATCACATGTATTCAAACTTGTGGGACCCGATGGATGGGTCTGAGGTTTCGGTTTCCCATTGTTTGGTTGCCTTCCATTGTTTGGTTGCCAGCTAAGTAATACACACCAGCATATTTGGTACACAAGGATTGGTAGAAGGAAGTCCTTCACACACATGGATATAAGGTTCCCGAAATAGAAATGGCCGTGAAATATGACCTCACGCAACTCCATGTTGACCACAATAGCTCTAATCCAGATCTACGTAGAAGATGAATTGTATGAGGACATGTAGGAAGGCGAGTTGGGGGGAGATGTTGGTTGCTAAATTTTCCCACTTTTTACTCATCTTTTTATCCCTTTCCTGCACTCATTTCATGTCCTTGTTGGTTGATTTGTATTTTACACAACAAATATATGCCTATTGTCATGTCTTTGTGAACTGTTAATCGATGAAGCATAGTCATAGGGGATTATTACCTAAAGTGACTAGCTAACTTAAGTTTCCTTGCAGATTTTAAGGAATGATGATTGAGACCATGATTCAATATATGATGGCTACCAAGGTGGTAGAGATATCTTTGGATATAAATTACAATGGTGGTTCAACTTATCCACTAGCACAAGTGTTATCTTTATATTCTGTTATATCTCAAGATTCCCTATGAATTTGTAACTAGACACCTACCATAATCTTAGGCATTGTCAGTTGTTAAGTGAAATGTATAAGTAGTGGTACGAGGCTGGGAAAGCCACCACAAAGAGGCACACGAGAATTTTGAGCTATAACAACAAACCTCTATAACGTTATTTTGATTAATACAATTTTTTATCTTCTGAGCATTTTATAGTTCTTGATCTTTCCACAACCCTGATCAGGGAGTTGGGCCCACTCTCCTGACTAGGCATTGTTGGATTAGTTGCATGTGTAGGTTTATTTATGTTGTGTTATTTCCTTGTTGTGCAATGATTTTAGTATTTTTCTATGAGTCTTAACTTGTTTTTACTCTGATTGTTGTTACACATTGTTATGTTATGACTGAATGTTCAATGTTGGGTAGGGAAAATGTGGCCTGCATATACCTCACATGATATCCTTGAAACAACTAGTTGAGCCCAGGGTTGAGAATTATTGTGGAATTAGGTGAATTTTATGATTCATATATAGACACCAATATGTACTATGTGCCAAAGACAAGTATAGTCAAACAAAGGAAGAGAAGTATTAAGGATGATTGATAGTCAATCCTATTGTAGATGACATAAATAGCAGAATGATAAGGGGTACTAGGGAGATGAGGATGTTAAAATTCAAACAATGAAAAATAGTATTAATGACAAGCTATAGTCAAACCTACACAAGTGACTCAATGCTAATGCTATAAACAAAGGTGACATGAGACTGGTACTAGTATAGTAATGTGGTATCAAGCACTCAAAGTACCACAAAATGAAGAGGGCGTTATATTTTTTTTTGAGTGATACAACCAGAAGACAAGTGCCCTTAGTTCAATCGTGTGTATGTTGGAAATGAAATAAAGGAAGGAGTGGGCCATTGGGGGTGTATTCAAGGGGGAAGATGAATGAATCGGAAAGGAAAAATGAAGTGCTCAAAGTCACAAGGGGGCGAAAGTCGATGTTGAAGCTTTATATTTCAACTTCTGAGGAAACCAAATGAAAGTGAGTATGAGGTCAATATGTAAGGCACAACTAAAATAGAAGATTTGGTTGCAAGAAAGATTATATGAAATCCCAAGCATATGGGGAATACTGACATGATTTCCAAATTATTCAAGGATTCTACTCAAATATCCATGTTGGGTAGGTAAATGTAAATCTAGTTCCTGTGATCGGATAACTTTATAGGGGATGAATCAAAGTAAATTGGGGTCAATCGAAGTTTTTGGTTCCATAGGGTTCAGAGGAAAGAATGCAATGCATCTGAGAAGGGACCCAAATGGTCTATATGACAGTTTGATTCATCATACTTGATGAGACCAGTGAAGCCTCATTAATTGCACGATAGGTGACATGTGGTCTTATGCACAAAATCTGTGTACAAGTAACTAAGAGTAACAAAAATTAGAGTGCTCTACCATAATAAGACTTGGAAAAGGTAGATGTGAAAATGGTATGAAAAATTATGTGAACTTATAAGGGAACATGCTAAAAATATCTCCCAGATGAAAGTCTCTAAATTTTGGGATGAATGATGTCATGATGAAGAGTTGATTGCAAGGGATCTAATGACATAGATTGTCTCGAATTTTGATCTACGATTTGCTTAAATGGACAAGTCAAAATTTGGGTCAACTCACTATGAATATGGGGTTAACTCAATTTTTATGATTCATTTTTACCATTTTACTTTAGTGAGTTGATGAGAATTGTGAGCATTTGTGGGAGCCTAGACTGTCAAATTCAAGTCATGCCTCTTCCAGGTAAGCCTTGAACTTAACCTTTTCATTTCTATCTGAGTAGTTTTTTAGGTTTAGGGGGATTTGGGACTTGAAAATATCAAAATCATAATTTTTTCTTGACCATGTGGGTCATCTATAATTTCCTACACAATATTGCATCAATAAGCTTGGATGAAGTTGTGTGGTGTGCGTTTTGTTGTGTAGTATGTCCACACAACTATCTTACAAATAGGTGAATGATGACATACACTTGTGAGTTGAATATGTGATTTGTGTCATGGTCTTATGCATTGAATAGTAGTGTGGGAAAAAAAGTAAGTTGCGTAACTGGTGGAACTTTTGTTGCATGGTGATGCACAAGAAAATATCTAACAATACATGTGAGTTTCTAACTAAAATTACGTGGTTGGGATGATTGATTTTTCTTGCAGCTCCAATGTTTTTGAGAACAGGACTAATGAGATTTTTTGTTGTTGTTGTATACATTCAACATGGTTATTGTGTGGCAAGAGAAATATTGGGATGACAAGAGAAATGTTGGCCTAGCTGAGGGTCATGGGCGATAGGCACACATTCGACATAGTTTAGTGCAAATGGGACTACTAAAGTTATTTAATTGTGGACTTGTATGACTAACTCCTACATTTTTAGAGGAGATAGTGGGTCGATGGGATCTAAATGCACATGTATTCTAGATTGGGAAAGAGGGCCCAGAGCTTACTAGGGACAACATGTATTTCCTAATAGGGATCTCTATTAGGGGGCTGTAAAAAACCCAAGGCTTCTTCTGCATGGACCTTTGGTGGAGATGGTTGTAGAGTTTTCAGGTACCATCCCAATGTAATTCATGAGGGGGTGGTCTACATAGAAGCCATTTAGTTCCAATGGGTTTTCATATCTATGGTTCAACATTTCTACATTGAATCAATGATGGAAAGTTGGTTTTTCCATAGGAATTTTAGAGTGGTGTCCACCATAGCTGGGTGGACATCATTCTCCAGATCATTTGGAGTGAGCTTGGGGAGTTAAGGGTTAGGAAATGACCTGAGAGTTGTTTTGAATCTATATTATTCTCATTCTTTTTGGAGCATATTCCATTGGTGTAGTTGGGTGTAATAGTGCCATATTTAGGAGCACAAACCCCAAGGTTATGACGATGGGTAGAGTTGATGCCATGGTAGGGGAAAGACCAGTCTAGTGGATCTATGACACTTGATTCATAGAGGTTTGGTGGAGACAAATAGGATTTATTGGCCATTATCCATATATTGGTATGGATTTATAGTTTGAATAAGAGATGTGAGTCATTCCAAAGCTACCATGGGGAGAGTAGGGTATACATCTCTATCCTTACCCTTAGCTAGTTTTATGCACTATATTTCTTGTTATGGACATTTACGTACATGATTATGGACTAACTCTTTTTTGTGTGCTTGTATAGATATCAGTCCCCATCCACTAGTTCTAGTGCCCCCGAGACGAGATGTTCTACAAGATGTAGTCATAGAAGTAGAGTGTGAAAGTGCAAAGTGATGCGTGAAAGTACACCACGATCATGAGGTGGGACCATCTCAACCATGGGGGCTTCACTGGGGAGAAATACCACACCATGTGCATTCATATTGGGGGATATATATTGAAAAAAATGACATAATATATTGAGCATATAATAGGGGGTAAAATTCTTTTATATTGGCAGATATAAAAATGGAGTTCAAAGTTATTGATAAAATTTTAGAAAGGGGTATAAAAAATATTAATGAAGAAATGTATACCTAGAATATCTAATGGAAGTAGGGGGTTTTTAAATTGGGAGGGTGTATTGGGTTCATATTGGTAGAGGGTTAAATAATGTGATTTTTATAGGTCTTTTCCAAAATCTATTCAAATTAATGGTATTGTTTAGTATGCCACAAACACACATGTTATGTCAGAGGTTCATTGAGTGAAGTCCCCCTGATCCCAACCTCCTCCTTAAGGGTTTCTAGCAAAGGATTGGTTAGTTGAGATGGAGTAGATATTGGGGGCTATTGTGGAGGATGTGGCCCCCATAGGATGACATGTTTTTGGAAATTGACGACCAAAGTATTCTTTATTGTTTTTAGTGAGAATTATTGTAGTATGGTAGGATAATCTACACCAATTGGAAGTAGTTGCTAAGGCAAAATGGAGTCAGGAGCAACAGAGGGAGCGACTGAGGTGGGATAGAACACCTATAGAAGGTTGTGATCCAGGGGTAGAACAATGACCCATGTTTAGGACAACACCTCTTCCTCCTACTCTGGAGAAGGATAGGGTAGGTATATGTACTCCAGGGCGATAGTCCCCTACATCAATTTTTCCAACAATAGGGCTTCATATGTATCAAAATTCCATCTTGGGAATTTCGTATCATTCCTGGTGTACCATTTTGTTTTTTCACACACACACACACATATCAACATCATTATTTTTTGGTGGCACATGTGTTGTTTGAATGATATTTGACTCGTTGTCGTTATTTATGATACATTTCTAATAACATAGATTTTCTTATTTTCTTGTACATGCAATATCATGATGCATGGTACTATTATAGATACAAAGAAATAAGTATGTATAGTAGAAACACTTAACTATCTTATAGATTTTATGGTTCTTCCACTACAATGAAGAAGAGATGTGACTCTATTACAATATTATCCAAGTAGTTTACATATTGATTTTTCCTTCAATGAATGTGGATGAAGGTAACAATGTCAAAGTGATGGAAAATGAGTCACACACAAAGGTACCAATGGAAGAGATTCAAATCATGGACATAATAGATGCCATTAAACTAGGTGACGATAAGCTGGGAGTCCAAATGGACAATAAGGTGATGAACATGGAGTTAGATAACATAAGATAATAAAATGATCATGGAAACATCATATTTGGCTTAGTTGTTTGTTATTGTTATTAAGCACATTCTTCCATGGCATAAAAGATAATTTTGTGGTGTTTGGATTTCCCAAGAAGCCAAAGCTATATTAAAAATCCCTCAGTAGGAATTGCAAGCAAATCCAAAATAGAAGGATTTAATATATAGGAAACAAGCAAAATAGAGTAATTGCAAAGAAAAAACTTCTAAAAAAGCACTAAACTAAAAGAAATGCAATGAAAGAAACTATGTACATATGGAGATTAGAGCCTGTGAGTTTCATGGGAAGAAAGCATTCAAATATTGCCCATTTACCAGGTGGGGAAGAAACAATCGATCATGATTGACCAAGACATATGCCCCCTTGGGGAGACATTTTTGGACAATGTATGTTCCATGCCATCTAGGTTTGAAATTTATGAGGTCAACTTTCGTAGTTGGTTTGTGATAAGAGAAAATAAGGTTGCCTTCATAAGATGGATGGGGAAAAGCTTATTGGTCATATGGATCCTTGGAAAAATCCTACATGGATTTGTTTTGCTGTGATGAAGCATGTCAATTTTCATCCAAACGTTCCAAGGTAAGTAATATTTGATTAATGGGGGTTGTGTCTGGAAGAAGTTCAATTACAAGTCATAATGTTGATATTTCATATTCAATGGGCAAGGTAGCTCCAACTCCATGAACCAAATGAAAATGGGTGAAATCCGTGGCTATTTTAATGGTGGTTTGGTATTCCCATAGAATGGAGAAAATAATAAGATGCAAATTGTTCTAGTTTTTATCAATAGTATATTGGAGCATAATTTTGACAATTTTGTTCAATACCTAAACTTTCCCATTTAATTATGGGTAGAAGGGATTAGAAAACTCATGTTTGAATATGAGTAAGTTAAAAATTGTTCAAATAATTTGTTCTCAAAATTCTTTCCATTTTTGGACAGAAGCTCCTTTGGGACACTTAAGCATGCAATGACATGGTTAAAGAGAAATTGGGTTATTGTTTCATTGATATGATTTAATGTTTCCATTACTTCAACCCATTTAGTACCGTAATCGACAACCATAATGATATACTTATGAATACTGAAATTGGTTATCCCCCATTTACAAAATGGTTTAGAAATGATGATACGCTGACATGGTGTTGTTGTTAAATGCAATTTTCATGAAAGGTTTGATAGATTGCACAATGCTTGATTGATTCAATGCAATATTTGAATAAGGTGGGCCAAAAGTAACCAACATCAATTATTTTCTAGGCAATGACCATACTAGATATGTGGCCACCACAAGCACCACTATGACAATTGTTAAGAACACACTCTATCTATTGATGGGAGAGGGAACGCCATAATATAGTATCCCCTCCTTGAAAATATAAGGTATTTCCAATGAGGAGGAATTTAGGGGTGTGATGAGAAATTCTGCAATAATCATCATAATTCAGATAGGGTGCAAACTTTTGGGTGCATAAGTATGTAAAAATATCCTCATACCATGGATCATCTGATGATATTTGAGAAAGATATTCGTCAACAAATTGATCATCCAACAGAGGGTGTGTATAGCTACTAGGAAGTGTGGTGATAAGCTAATCAACAATAATAAGATATTTATTAATCTTGGGAGTTGTGAATTCCAAATCAAATTCTTTAAGAATAACAAACCATCGAGTGAACTTGTGACCAAGTCTTTGTCATTCTAACATGTATTGCATAGGATTTGAATTTGCAACGTGTTTGTGGTGTGTAAATGAATATATTAGTGAAGCTTCTCAAAAGATAATACAATGGCCATAATGAGATTTTCATCACGGCTATATCATAATTCTAGTCTTGATAAGGTTCAACTAATATAGTAAATGACATACTCCATTTTGACATCATCCTCTTGAACTAAACCACTTGTGATGGGCCAATGAAAAGTGGACACATACAAAATAAAGTGATGCTAAAAATTAGGAGATATTAAAGGGGAGGAAACAAGAGCTTGATTTAATGCGTTAAAATATTATTGGCCATTATCATCCCAATGGAAGGGGATATTTTGGCACTAGAAGCAAAGAAATCCATGTGCTTATGTTGCATAATTGAGGATAAATCAACGAAGGAAATTGGTCTTTCCTTGGAGGATTTATAACAACAGGTGAGTTTGAGGTGGAGGTAGTCCAAGAATGGCTTGAAATTTTAATGGCTCCACCTAAATACTATGTTGGGAAATAATAAATCCCAATAAACAATTGACGTGAATGAAAAATATGCATATAAAGGGATTTAATCGGAGATTATGGTGATGACAATGGAGGAGGATAGTACAAAATATCTTGAATATGGGTGTAAGGATGATTTTAGCAGGTGGTAAGATGATCAGGAAAGGCAATGGCGATATAGGCCAATTCGTGAAAAATATAAGACATAACACATAGAAATTTAGCTCCAACATTCTTGAGCCCAAAGGGCATAACATGATAGGCAAGTCCCTAGGAAAAATACAAATTTGGTTATATTAAGAGAATATGTCCATGAGGGAGAAAACTTCATGACCCACACATGCATTGACAACTTGGTCGATGAATGGTGTAGGGTAAATAATTTTGGGGTTGGGTGCATTAAGACCCCAAAATTCAATGTAGATGCATATAATACCCTATCTTTTTATTAATGGGAACATGATTACAAGTCCATGAAATGTAATCAATAGGGTAAATAAAGCTATCTAAATACAACTCCTTGACCTTTGGTTGAATGGTGATGCTTTTTTGGGGTGAATGGCTAGTTGGTTTTGGCATACGAGTTTAGAATTTGTCCAAATATTAGTGTTATCCTTCAATATTGAGGGGTTGAGTCTTGGACTATCTAAATAATTATAAGCAAGACATCATGGAATTTTTGGAAGAGTTCTTTGTAAGTGCTCACTTCAAAAGGGGGGCAATATGCTCTGAGAATAAAGCTTAATGGGACATTTGGTGTCTGTAAAATATTGAATTCTATAGTAAGGGATATGTTAGCCAAATTTCACTCTTCAAAAGCATCAAGAACATGTATTATATTTTTAAACCAATTGATATGGATTGGTGGAATTAAATATTCAATTTCCATAGTGCATTGACTGGTGGATGTGTTAATGGGGGCGATTATGTTGGGTAGAAAAATGGAAATATGATGAGTTTCATCACAAGGATAGTGATGTGAGATGAGGGCCTCCAAAATATATTCATCTAATGTGAATATGGTTGAGGGAAGAGGTATCTCAAAAATGGTTCTAGGGACGATCATATCCAAGTTTAATAACTATGATGGAAAATCAAATACTGATAAGTAAAAGATAAAGTGATCATCGCCATCACTTGAATACAATGGATAAAAATGTTCCAATGGAGCCTTTCCACTATCAAGTATAGATGGTGCTTGAATTTCATTTTTTAAGGATGAAGTGGAAGTACTTGGTTGTTCCCTAGTGTGGTTTGGTGAATGACAGGGAGAGTCATCCTCATTCAAAAGAGTAAGGTGCTTGAAGTAGTCTATCTCTTTGGATCCATTGAAAGGGACATAAAATATGTCATCATGGGGAAAAATTCATCTTCACTGGGCTTTTCATTAGAGAATTAATTTTTTTTCATTCTTCCCTATTGAAAAAGCGTGTAATCTTGGAATTCACAAATTAGATGCGGTGAAGGCTCACACATAAACATGGGATGGTGTAGATGGTCACAAATAGGGAAATATGGTCTATAAGGGCTTATAGGAAGTGGAGAAAGGCTATAGAGGCTTCCATAATTACATGGTAAATGTGAATTACCTCATGGGGGATATGAAATACGTCCTCACCCTCTTGGATGGTGCAGAAAATGAAGTAATCCTAACAGGAGTTGTAGATAAGTTGAACAGGGAATGATGGTAATGGTTTGTCTTAAAGGGCATGATTCTAGGGTATGCTCATCCTTGTGGCATGTACAACAAGAAAAAATAATATGCAAAGGAGGATGAGGTACCTATATGTGAGGAAGCCAGATAGTTGGTTGCTTCAAACTCTTTTAAGACCATGTTGATCTACTACTAGAAGACACGACCATGGTGTTTATTGTGTGGGAGGGGAATCATGTGGATTCTGAGGATTTAGGTAGTGATGACGATGAAAGTAGTGGAGTAGTTAAAGGAGGGTCACTTAAAGAGGATGGGCCCTCACTCTATGGAATGTGGTCTTTTCGGAGCTAGTAGAAATATAAAGAATTTGCTTAATAGGATTGTTGGCCTATAAAATATTGTAGCCTTGCAAAAGGGATTGTGTGGATTCAGTTAGAGAAAGGAATTTTTCATGATACATTGGTAAATATGGACAATGGTGAGTAAAATACCATGTAAAACAAAAATGGAACAAGGATCATTTGTACGTAACTCACAAATTTGTCAGTGACCTTGTGGGTGAGGAGTAGATAGAATGGGAGGTAAGTCCAACATCCCCTGAATTATGGGTATCTCTGGATAGAGATTTGTGTTGTGTTCCACAACACCACAAATAATGCATGGATAATAAGTAGGAATATATGGTTGTAATAAAGTTTGAGTATTGCCATTATTTAGAAGCGGATCTTGGTTTTGGGGAGTCTTCCCTCGATTCCTTCATTTAGTGGTTGCGGGAGTTAGAGAAGGAGGTTGAGGTGGGGAGAGGCTTGAAGGTGATGAATTTGATGGTGGCTTGGTATAATTAAGAACCATAGGCATGTACAATTTCAATGCATTATCTGAAGTTGACAGATACCACATTGGAATTCCAAGAATGATACTAGGGAGTGTAAGAGTAGTGATTACCAAGTGTTCTTCTCAACCTGGTATATGACATAGAAAATGAAATTAAAGGATAGGAGAATCATTAGTGATATGAGGGGGACTTGTGATATGGAGGAGTTATGGGAGAAGGCTCTATAGACAAGGGAGTCCTATCAATGCATGAAGTACCATTCATGTTAGAGGGAAATAACATAGGAGGTTTTGGGACTGAGGGAGTTGTTTGGTTGTTTGAAGGACATTCTATGGTAATAGACAAAGGACATTTTATACAAATGGGAACCACCAAAAAGGGTTCTAAAACAGGGATGTGTATTCAATATTTGTGGAATGATTAGATTCCAATATTGTACATATATATTATTGAGGGCTTGATGATATATAGGGAGTATCATCCAAAGAGAATCTAATTAAAGTGGAGTATTTAAAAATTCCATGTCCAACATCCTACATGGGTAAATGAGTTGAGAATTTCCCAACTATATGAAGAGCATTATCAACATTGATGTACGAATAAGGCTCACAGTAGGTGAATTAGTCAACATTGACAATGCGTCCATCAAGGGTGAACATCATGACACAAAAGACAAAACAAGTAATTGATTTCATTGCATACATCAAATTTTATCCTACTAGGATGCTATAATCTAAGGGGGCATTGATTACCTCATTGTATACAAGGAATTTATTCTCATCCAGTTCAACTATCGCATTCTGGTATACCCCATTTCTTTAGATCTTCTTCCATTGTATGTGTTGATGACGTTTTATCAGAAATTCACACACACAACCCTCGAATCCAAGGTTGGCTAGGCCAAGGACATGGGAACAAGGCTCAGTTTAAATCCCAATCAATATAATACAACTTTGAGTTATCTAAATTAAAAATAAAAATAAAAATAAAGAAACTTACAAAGTTTACAATATGTTAAATGAAAAATTAAAAAAGGAGTATGTCATAAGTCATAGCAGTAAATAAATAGTTAGCATCAAAATCCAAACTCACATATAGATAATTAATAGTTATCAGAAGGAAATAGAACATTGTTTTCTCCTTTTAAAGTCATAAACCATAAAAATAAAACTATGGTATACATTATACATATTGCAATTAATAAGAAAAAGAAAAATATAAAGATAACAACCAAGAGACAACATGGTAGAAATAGTGAAAGACTCTTGATTGATATCATAAAAGAATAATATTCAGAGAAGGTATCCACTAACTTGGCAAATTATAATTCTGCACAAATAAACTTCTTTAACACATGGCCTTATTTTCAAGACCGTATGGTCAAATTCTAATAGTCTGAACAATTGAATGAAACAAGTCTCGTCGCAGCAAGCTCAAAGGGACACATTGAGAGATGCGTATGCCACTACATAAGTAGTCAACATTAGTATTGGAAAACACTAGTAAGTTTCAATCTTCAGTAACTGCAATTAATGATACCTCCAACAAAAAGAATTATTATGAACCTCCATGAGTACTTTTACTTAAAATAATCAGTGTAAAATAATGTATGTGACTCACAATTACCTAAACAAAGAAAAATAATAACCCAATTGAAGAATAATACTTATATCATAAAAACTTGTGATGTAGTGAATATCTCCCTATATTCCTTTAGAAGGATGAGTTTATACTCATAATTGAAAAAAATTGTGTGGCTTTACCTTTAACTAATAGAGTTAGGCTTAAGTAATTAAAGGTAAGAAAAAATAGTGGGTTCCTAAAAGTAAGAAATGACTCGAAAAGGGGAGGACACACATCCATAATACATTGACCTCAAAATCCATAATATATCAAATCCATGATAATACAACACAAAAAATATGTTCATGCAGCACATAATATTTTAAGAAAAATATCAAAATTTGCATACCAAAAATTTAATGAGGTCATCATAATAATCATGTCTTAAAATTTCCAATGTCCCTTTCAAGTCAAAATTGTACATATAAACTGATCAAAATAAAAATCCAATGACCAAAAGCAATTTATTCCCCAGCCTCCCCTTCTGTGCTTCTCAGTCCCTCAGGTAATTCATTCAACCCATTTCGTGCATTCACACACCTTTCAAGTTCCAGTGGCGTCCCATTCTCGGGCGACCCATCCCTTGGGAATGTTCCTCACATCAGAAGGTCCAAAATCCAAGGCATATCCATACCTCAAAACCATCAAAAAAATCATAGCATGCTCTTGGAAATCAATGGACACTGTTGGGTACAAATGTCCCACAATGGCCTTGCTCTTGAATGCTTTACCAACACATTTTTTCTTGTTCCAATTCCTTTTACTATTGCTTCTAACACTATGGAAACCAATTACAACCACCCAAACTAAGCATTTTCCAAGCTTTCCTATACCAAGCACATAATTTCCATTAGACTCAACATTAATTGAAATAAATTCAAATCATAACTCATTAATGACTCATCAATAAGTTACACTTGTAATTGTGTTTACTTCTTTTCACAACAAGTCAAATTAGCTCTTTGATTAAATCATCATGTATAAACATATCACATTTGGTTAGCTCAAAACTCAACCATCATAAACCAAAATCATAGATCATGTGCATGATTAAAAACTGAAATAAAATAGTGATACTTATCTTTCAAATGGTTCTTTGTTTTCTTATTTCTTCTTTATTCTTTTTGTAGACACACTGAATCGGTTTCCAAACCCGAAAAGCACCGAATTCCTTCTCTTCTATTTAGTATGAGAAACAAGGGCATCCAAATACTACACCACCTCTACCCTCAATATCAAAAACTCAAGGTTAGTCTCATCCCAAGATGTCTAAGGATCCAGGAACTACTATCTCAACCCACAACCTCTAGGGAACACAAGCTATTACAAGGCTCCAACCCACAACCTCCAGGGAACCTGTTAGGGTCCCACCCTAACCCCCTTATTCATGTCATGGGATCACGTCATAGTCAAGAGTCAATAAAGCCCATATTAATATTTGAAGTGGTTAACCCAGTTAGTTGCAAATGGGAC
>APFE030745281.1:0-10429 GCA_000404065.3 Pinus taeda
AAACTGAAAGAAGCACTAGAGGGGATCCACGTGGAATTAGCGGGTGGCCACCAATATCCACCTGGATCAAAGACTCACTGAAATGACAAAATTTGACCTTGACACCTTAAAATCACTTTGTAAGAGCATGTTTGATCATTGGAGGAAGGCTGCAAAGACTGACACTAACATAATCCATCTATTCATCTATTTATTTGACCTTTTTTTCATCTTTCGTTGCCTCTTCAAAACATGTTGGTTGACAAGTAAACAATGCAAATTTGGAATTCACATTTAAGTCTTCATATATTTCTCTCAAACTTCTATTCTTTTTAGACCTTAAAGAGTCAAATTCACTACTTGATTGAGCAATATAAGTAGAATGATTTCCTCGAGCAGATAGCTCACCTTGAATAAAATCACTTGGAGTTTTTGTTGGTGTATTTCTGATTGATGATTGTGTTTTTTAATCTCATTGACCTACTTGTATAACCTATTCCTTTGAATTATATTCTCCTTAAAGTATCAATGCTCCAACTATTATATATTTATCAATGCTTCCATCCCGTGCTTCAATTTTTTAAAATTCAACATCTATACTAATCCTCAACTTCTTAATTACGAAGTTATATAATTTGTGTGCATTGGAGTGATCATTGTACCCATTAAAAGTGCACTTATCACTTTTGTCATGTACGTTCCTTCTCAACTCTTTAGGCACATGAGCATATGCCACACAACCAAATACCTTGAAGTTTGCTATATTACAACTCATACATATCCATGCTTCTTATGGAAAATTGTTATTCACACTTTTAGTAGGATATTTATTCAAAAAATAAATTTATCAAGCTATTTCTTCTCCATAAAACTCTTTTGATAAATGATTTTTCTCCAGCATGCTTCTAATCATATTCATGATGGTTTTGTGCTTCTGTTCAGCTACACCATTTTGTTGTGGTATGTAACTTGTTGTGAATTGTCTTTTGATTCCACGATGCTTGCAAATTTATGAAAATATTTTGAATCATAGTCACCTCCTCTATCCGATCTTAAGACTTTAATCTAATGACCACTTTGCTTCTCTACCTTTCCCTTAAATTCTTAAAAATTGTCAAAACTTTCAGACTTATTTGTGAGGAAATACACCCAAGTCTTTCAGTTGCAATCATATATGAAGGTTAATAAGTAGTAAATTCCTCTAAGTGATTGGGTCTATATTGGACCACACAGATATGTATGTACCAAATCCAAATGTGATTTTACTTTATAAAACACTCCCTTGGGGAAAATTGTCTCTATGTTGCTTTTCTAGAATGCAACTATCACATGACTTGGTTGGATCTTATGTGGGAGACAACCCATAAACCATTTTTTGTTGTTGCAATAGTCTAAGGTCACCACACTGTAGTTGACCAAACCCGGAATTCTAAACCCAAAATTCATCCAAGCAAGTTCCTTTTTGAGAAAATGAGTTATCATGCCTATCATACTTCATGGCAATAGGATATGCCTTATTATTTGTCATATTTACTCTAGAAATCAAGATATTACTATGGGGTTTATCATATATGGAACAACCATCTCCTTTAAATACTACCTTATATGTTTTCTAATTAGATTGGAAAAAGAAAAGAAGACTATGTTTAAAACATAGAGTATAGTACACATATGGTTTGTACCTTTTCTAACCCTATTTGACGATTATGTTAAAAATTCATTTTCCCATAACTTTAAGAATATTATATAACTCCAACTTGAGTTCAATCCTTATTGAATTATCTATATGTGCAATTACGCTTTTGATTCCTATCATATGATTGCTCTATCCACCATCTATAATTCAAATATAAGTAGATAACTCTTGAGAAACATTATAGATGAGGCATAAAGATTCTTCATAGTTCTCAAAAGAATAGATTGCATATTATCTACAAAGATCAACCTTCTTCTTTCTACATTCATGTGTATAATGACCGAAATTATTATAATAAAAGAACTTAAGTTTTTTACTTTCAATACCTTTGATTTGATTGTGAAATTTTATTGCTTCTCCCCATTAAGCTATTGATGCAGGAGCATCTAGGGCTAGCCAACAATATGATGGTGTGGTCACATGTTGTGGCTAATGAAAGTTTGGAGGAAGAATTGGTTGTTTAATTTTATTAATTGCAAAGTATCTAAGTAGTTAATTGTTGTCTAATTCTGAATAGAATTGGGAATAAGTGGCAAGTGATCCTCCCTACGTGGATCAAGCCAAGTAGTTATATTGATTAGTTATGGTAGGATATGATTTCTAAGTATATAGTGAATTCCTTCATATGTGGAAGGAGATTGTTAGATAGGACATATATATGTATTTCCCTTTCTTTTCTGAAGAGAGAGGGAGAGAGGATTCACGATGGATTGTAAGCCTACGGACAGATTAGGAATGGAGGCCACTAATTAGAAGAATCAGGCCAGAGAGGAATGATTCGAGAGAGAAAGTGAGTGAGTAGAGCGAGAAGAGAAATGGATGTAAATCAGGTCATCAAGGACCGAGAACAGTACTCTATTTTATTTTTGATATTATTTTAATAATAGATTTGATAGTGTGCTGGCAGAGGAACTGTGTATTTATGCATTTTCCTGTTGTGTTGTATATATGCGTTAATCATTTTAAATTCCATTTGGAGGCATGTTGATCGACCATCGATCACTGTAGGATCGATGGAAATCCAACAATACCCAAGATATCATAGTTAATTTTTATATGGAGTCATGGTGTGAAAACAGAGTATGGCAGAGGAAACCTGCGAAAGGCGTAATTTTATCAATAAAACGAGAAGCGAAAAGTGTATGCACAGGATTCGTCAGATCTCATAGATCGACGATTAGCATTAGCGATCTGTGGTGTAGGCGCAAGGATTAAGAGCCATTGGATCTAGACAATCAACAGACCAGACCAAATCACAGAGGATAGAGCCTTTATATCACATCAGAGAAGTTGTGTGTTAGTGGACCGACTATGGAGCAGTGCGATCACCGATATCGATATGTCGCATCACAAAGGGTCATGAGTTATAAACCCTGACCTTATGTATTTTGTGATTACGATGATGCGATGTGATCTTGACCGTCGGATAGAGAATTAGGGTCAACAGTCGCGATCTAATCGTTGGTCGCTAATCGCAGAGGCCAAGCGCGAAGGACAGTGGATGTGCCGAAATGTCGATATCTCCAATAAGCCAATGAGCCAATCAGTGATTGGAGATCGGAGGTTTCAAAGGTCGAAGTTCCGCACTATGGAAAAGGATTGGGGAAGCAGACCCGATCAAGTTATGAATGCGGGTGTATAAGTTTTGAGATCCGACTTAAGTGTTTGTGGTCAGATTTCTTTCTATTTCTATGTATTCCAATATTGTGTGTCCACGATAAATGTGATAGCGATAGACCAATGGAAAAGGGGTGATGAGTGGACCCGAGGGATTTATGAAAGTAGGTTTAATCTTTTTGAAGTTTTCCTTATGTTTAGAAGTGGGTTTCCAATGCATTTCTGTGTGTTTCAATGCATTCCAATAGTTTGAAGAACTGGGTTTTTTTTATAAAGAAAAGGCATAAATTTAACACTTTCGATATGTGGAATTGTGGGTTAAGTCTGGGTATAGCCCAAAGTAATAAAATTTTTATGAGGGTTAAGAGTTTCGATAGGGTGTTTAGGGTGTGGCAGCCATATGGTTGCATCATTTTGGTATCAGAGCAAGGATGTCTTGCTTATGAAGATTATGATTACAAAGGTATGACAGTAGTAGCAGTTGAATGAATGGTAATGTTGGGTATAGGACTACAATAGTAAGATTGTAGAAGAACTTTTGGGAAGTTCATAGGAATTGTAGTAGAACCTCATTCGAGCTGAGGCTTGGAGTAGATAGGGGTAGAGGAGTCCTTAAGAGAAGTGAGTGGAGCATATAGAGAGAGAGCAATATTGCTCAGTGCAAGTTCTAAGGAAAGAGGACTTGGAGACCAGGCAGAGGAGAAGATTGGTGAGAAGATCAACTTAGAAGGAAGTTGATTAGTTGCAAGTGTAGAACTCACACAGAAGAGAAGATGGCTATGGAAAGTCATAAGGAAAGTTCAGTAGAAGGCTACAAGATGAAGGAGAAGGGTGCTCAAACAATCCGTAGGAAATGGATGAGTCAAGCAGAGGTTGACAAGGAAATAGCTGAGATAAGAGAAGAATTCGATGCGTTAGTAATGCTGCTAGAGGAGAACCAAAGACTAGGTTGGGTCTTGAAGAATAAGCCAGTGAAGTGGCCTAAGTTGCAAAAAAGGCTGCAGCAAAGACAGGTAAAGTGTTTGATGGAAAACCTTAGAGAAGCAGAGGCAAAAATGGAAGTTTCCATTTGTAAACCAGAATAGGGTGAAATGTTGGGTGAAGAGGATAATGGGAGATCAACTGAAGATCTCATGGACTATTGGCATAGTTCAGAACAATTCAAAGATATGATGACAAGGGAAGCAGATGAGGCAATGAAGTCTTGTGATTTTAATTCTCATAGTTTGTGTATGTTTGCAGGATATGCAGAGGATGATGGACAATCGTCACAAATAGGAATGAAGCTCTTGAGGTGAAGTATGATGGAGAATGCCTTTTAGAGGAAGAAGGTGCTGATTTATTACAACAGAAAGAGTTCATAGATGAATTTCTGTTTGGTGTAAGGCAATCAAATGAAGTTGATATGGACTAGAAGTCTAATGAAAATGCCATAGTAGTATTCCAAGAAGGTAAATAAATGAATTTGTCTCATGGAATTGATGAAAGAACTTTGCAATATGATAGTGCAGAAAATAGGATAACTAAGGAGGATTGCAAGGAAAAGAATGAAGCTAAGAATGAATGTTGTGATGAACTGCTGGAGAAATTTCATATGGAAATAGAATTCTTGGAAAGATCACTCAAGGAACCTGAAGGAGAAATGAAGCTTCCAGAACCTGATAAAGAAAAGGATATGGTTACTATACATGATAAGGATGAAATGTCTCAAGCATTTATAGATTTAAGTAAATGTTTAGACTCTTCAGTTAATGATGTGATTGTAGGTACAGAAGACAACATTAATAAATATGATGCTAAAATCATAGAAATTGAGCTGAGATATTTGAAGGTGAAATGGAAGATCAAGAGCAGCAAGGAAGTAATGTCCTTAGAGACATGAAGGAGATAAAAGTATTAATCCAGCAGGATAAAGATGGAAGAAACCAACAATTTAAAAGATATGATCAACAACATGAGAATGAATTTGAGGAAGGCATTAGATTGCAAGAGTATAGCAACTGGAAGCATAATGAATAACAAGAGATTAGTCTGGCAGTACAAAGAAAGACAAATGAAGAATGAAGATGCAGATGGAGAACGAAGAAACAAGTCAAGTGGAAGCTATTGTAACAGAGGTGGAATGGAAAGCTGATGAATGAGTTCAGGGAACTTGAACAAATTCATATTTATTTATTAGAGAAGAAGAGACTCAAGGGAATGGAGTCACAACAAGGAGTATCTGCCGAAATCCAGAAGATATATGATGGCAGATTGGTGCTTGAAGCATGAAAAGAGGATGAAAGGTATTGTATTTTTAAAACTAAAAATTGTTGTGTGTTTGTAGGTTATGTAAACTTGAGGGAAAACAATCAGTTATTGGAAAATATCATATCAACAGGTGGAAAGATGACTACCCACAGCCATATGAAGAATAAAGAGAAAATTTATAGTCAAGTGAAGAAATATTCTAGTCAGATGACATCTAAGAGATAAGTCAGAAGGAGGATGGCAAAGGAATTATTGAGATCAAAGAAGTGTTTGGAAAGGAAGAGATCCATTTATACGAATATGGAAGAAAGAGTTTTCTTAGGAAAAATGATGAAGCTAATACAAACCAATTGGAGAATCTTATGGTGTGTTCAAGAAGTGGGAGTCAACCGGGAGAATTGATGATGAAATTATTTAAGGAGACCTTGGTGTCTCATAGTTTTGAAACTAATATTTTGTGTGTAAATGCAGGATACACTGAAGTAAGGAAACTGTTTAATGTTGTCATAAGGGAAAGGAAAAGCAAAGATATGATTTTTCAGAAGTTAGGAGAAGTAAATTCACATAACCTTGTGATGCAGAGGAAACGATAGCGGTTAAACATAGCTCTAGTGAATTATGCAGATATTGGACAACTATTGAGGACTGAAGCCAAAGGTGAGCAGCTAATGAAGGTTGATATAGAAGACTTTGTAGATGTTAAACAATTATTGAAGATTATTGATCTTGAAGAAAGCGAGAGTAAAGAAGGACTAAAGATAGATGTTGCAGGAAATGAATTTAGTGAATATCATGCAGAGCTCTTGGGAGAAATTCCAAATGAAATGGCAGATTTATGGCATGAGTCAAGTCTTTTGGAGAAGAGACAAGGAAACCAAGGAATAAGTAATCAGACTACACAACCAAAACTGAATAAGAATGAAGTTGTGAGGGACAACAAATATGGAAAAGAAGTTGTCAGAAATGTTGGCATAATGAAGAAATAGGGTAAAGCATTTGTGTTTAATGATATTGATTCTGGTGAAGATTTATATGCAGGAACAAGACAATGTGAAGTGAATTTTAAACAAGGAATTGATTCTAAAGATCAGATCGAAGGAAGGAATGATGAGATCAGAATATCGCAGAAAGATGGAATGATGTTGAAATTACAGTATAGAATTGTTGAACTGGAGTTGAGTTCAAGGGATGATAGTAACAAGAATGTTATTGTGAAACAAGGAGTTATTGATGAAGAAGAGGATGAAGATGACATTTTAGAAGCAGACAAATATGATTCCATGTTCCTTAAGGGTGCATAAATTAATTTACTGGAAGAAGAGGTATTCCAAGTACCTAAGCAAGCAGGAAGAATTCTTAGTTTTCAAGAAATTTGTGGAATTGCAGGTATACTGGGAATTGGAGTAAGAAGTGATGAATCCATGAATGAGAAACCAAAAGAAGGAACTGTAATTATTGCAGGGGATTAATGGAGAAGGAATTTGTACATTTCAGAGATGTATATGGGAAAATATTTGCACATGGATCATGATGTTCTTATGGAAGAACACATACAGTTGCAGGAGAATAGTATTCATCATCTGAGTAGTGAAGTGGACAAAGAAATTGATGAGTTGTGGAGACGCATACAACAACATTCCAATAAAATAAATAGAGGACAAAAGGAGAAATGAAGATTGGCTGGAAAGAATGGTACGGGTGAAGGTAATGGTAAATTGCAAATTAAAGTGTGGAAGCCTGGCATAAATTGTGATGATGAGAAAAAGCAGTAAGATATATGAAAAAGACAGCAACAGACACTGAGAACATAGCTAATGGGACAATGCAACATAAAGTATGGAGACCTGAAGGACAACCAACAACAACAATAACCAAGGAAAGACTACTGAACAAATTATGGGATCCAGGAGGACACAGATTAGAAGCACATGATCAAGAGATCATGATTATTTCTAACCTTGGGAGCCTGATGTAGGAACATTAAGGCATAACTAGCAATGTGATGGTGTGGTCACATGTTGTGGCTAATGAAAGTTTGGAGGAAGAATTGGTTGTTTAATTTTATTAATTACAAAGTATATAAGTAGCTAATTGTTGCCTAATTCTGAACAGAATTGGGAATAAGTGGCAAGTGATCCTCCCTGTGTGGAGATCAAGCCTAGTTATATTGATTAGTTAGGGTAGGATATGATTTCTAAGTATATAGTGAATTCCTTCATATGTGGAAGGATATTGTTAGATAGGACATATATGTATTTCCCTTTCTTTTCTGAAGAGAGAGGGAGAGAGGATTCACGATGGGATTGTAAGCCTACGGGCAGATTAGCAATGGAGGCCACTAATTAGAAGAATCAGGCCAGCGAGGAATGATTCGGGAGAGAAAGTGAGTGAGTAGAGGGAGAAGATAAATGAATGTGAATCAGGTCATCAAGGAGCAAGAACAATACTCTTTTTTATTTTTGATATTATTTTAATAATAGATTCGATGGTGTGCAGGCAGAGGAACTATGTATTTATCCATTTTCCTATTGTGTTGTATGTATGCATTAATCATTTGAAATTCCATTTGGAGGCATGTTGATCGACCATCAATCACTGTAGGATCGATAGTGATCCAACAATACCTAAGATATCATAGTTAATTGTTATATGGAGTTGTGGTGTGATAACAAAGTATGAAAGAGGAAACCTGCGAAAGGCGTAAGTTTATCAATAGAACGAGAAGCGAAGAGTGTATTCATAGGAGCTGTCAAATCTCATAGATCAACGATTAGCATTGGTGATCTATGGTGTAGGCGCAAGGATTAAGAGCCGTTGGATCTGGAAAATCAACAGACCAGATTAAATCACGGAGGATAGAGCCTTAATATCGCATCGGAGAAGTTGTGTGTTAGTGGACCGACTATGGAGTAATGCGATCGCCGATAGCAATATATCGCATCACAAAGGGTCATGAATTATAAACCCTAGCCTTATGTATTTTGCGATTGCGATGATGCGATGTGATCTTGATCGTCGGATCTAGAATCAGGATCGACGATCGCGATCTAATAGCTGGTCGCTAATCGCAGAGGCCAAGCGTGAAGGATAGTGGATGTGCCAAAATGTTGATATCGCTGATAATTCGATGAGCCAATTGGTGATCGCAGATCGGAGGTTTCGGAGGTCGGAGTGCCACACTATGGAAAAGGATTGGGGAAGTGGACCTAATCAAGTTATGAATGCGGGTTTATAAGTTTTGAGATCCATTTGTGGTCGGATTTCTTTGTATTTCTGTGTATTCCAATATTGTGTGTCTGCGATAAATACAATAGCGATATTGCGATAGACTAATGGCAAAGGGGCGATGAGCAGACCCAAGGGATTTATGAAAGTGGGTTTAATCTTTTTGAAGTCCGACTTATGTATAGAAACAGGTTTCCAATGAATTTCCGTGTGTTTCAATGTGTTCGGATAGTTTGAAGAACCGGGGTTTTTGCAAAGGCATAAATGTAACGCTTGCGATATATGGAATTGTGGGTTAAGTTTGGGTAGAGCCCAAAGTAATAAAAGTTTTATGAGGGTTAAGAGTTCCGATAGGGTGTTTAGGGTTTGGCAGCCATATGGTTGCATCAGCTATGTGGATTTTGATTTGATCTCCTTTCTTGTTCTAAATCATCTCTTTGAGTTTTTCTTATATTGTTCTTACCTTTTCCTATTGATATTGATCCAACATAACCTATTGAGATAGAAACCTATGATTTGAATGTGTTTTTTGAATGTTCATCATTCATGTTTATTCAAGATTCATGGGATAATAAGGTTCCCAACAACTCATTTACCAATAGTTGTGACAAGTCTTTAGACTCTTCAATGGTTTCGATCACTGGATCAAATTCTTAGGCAAGGTTCTAAGAACCTTCTCTACCACTTTTAGATAGGAAAGCTCTTCACTTTTCATCCTCAATTGATTGAAAATATTTATGTATTGGACCATGCAATAGTTTACAGACTTTGACACTTTCATCTTCAACTTCTCAAAATTTATCTTGAGCATCTACAACTTAATTATCTTCACCTTCATAATTCCTTGATAATTAGTGAGTCTAAGATATCCCATGTTATCTTGGAGAATTTTTTTCTAAGATATTGGGAAATATAGTCTCATATATCCCATTTTGGATGGAAAAAAGTACCCTTTCATCCTTCTTTCTGTTAAATCTGAGTTGATCCTTCTATGCATTTACTACCTCATCATAAAGCTCTATATAGCCATGGACTACAAGTTCCCACACATTCTTAAAATGTAATAGATCCTATGTCATAATGGCCAATACTTCCATAGTTTTTTTCCTATTAAAAATGGAATCAAAAAATAAGAAAAAATCCCACTTAAAGCTTTATCTCCTTTCTTTTAATCTCCACCCTCCCCACACCCACCTCCCCCAAAAAGAAATTTAGAAAAAATTCCTCATACAAAAATAAATTTAAAAATATAATGAAAAACATTTTCCTTAATCTCTCCTTATTCACTTGACTTTATATATATAAGAATATAAATAAAATAATACCCTTACAGAAATATAGTAATATTGTTTAGATAATTTTCGGCAAAATCACATAATTCATCATTTGTCGACGCGTTTCGAACCAACTAGTGTGGTTCATCGTCAGGACAAGTTGAAGATCCAGATCTAATGCAGCGTGTTAAATAGTCTAAGCAGAGACTCAAACAGCTAAAAAATTCTAACGGCTACTTTTCCACTCCAGGACCCAGTCAAACTACCTTTAACCAATTTAATATTAAATTATTATTATATTGGTGAAAAATAAAACAAATCAAAGGTTAATTTATCAAAATAATTCCTTTATATATTTAAAATATTAATCCTATATATATATATATAT
>APFE030745282.1:0-24291 GCA_000404065.3 Pinus taeda
GGATCTCTCCTTCTTCCTGCCTCTACTGCTTCTAATCGAGTAGTAAGAACTCTGAGTTCTTCCTTCAACGCCTCATCTGCCATCCTACGGGCACCTCTGCCTCATCCTCGTCTACCTCTATCCATTTCTCCCAAATCTCTTCAACTCAACTACTCTGATACCACTCTGATGGGACCCAGCCCTCTCTGTCGTTCACTTTACACTTTAGGTATGCCACTTGGGCGCTTACGTGGTTATGTTTGGTGTTGTTCTTTTTCCCGCGCAATTGGTTGGTAGCTGAACATTTAATGATTGGCGTAAATGCACAGTCCTTCCGCTTTGGTAGTCGTATTTCCCTAACCCTAACTCGGTTTCTCGATCATTCTGGTCATTTTCGCTTTCAGTCTGAGGGTTTAGAGCTCTGCACTATGATTTTGTTTCGAATGCGTTGTAGTTGGCTTCCGTTGGTTCTGAGTCACAACTTCATGGTTGTGGGTTAGCTGTGTGCTGGTTCTGGTTGCGGATGGAGGTTTCCTTTATGCATTCGCCTGCCTGTTCTCCTCTATACCTCGATTGTGTTCGGCTCTGGCTTTTCTCGTTAAACTTTGGTAAGTCGCTTGCTCGCTTGGTTTCTCTGTTTGGAATGGGTGTATTCAAGCTCTGGTTCTGGTTATACTTTGTTGTGACTATTAATGGTTTAGTGCTGGTGCTCGACTGGTTCTACTCCACTTCTGTGTATACTATTACCATTCTGGTCTTTGGCTCTCGTATATTTTTGGCAACGATTCTTGGATTTGAATGCTGGGAATGCTCTGCTGTTCGACAGGATCTATGGCGACGTCTGTCCAACCTCTGCTACAGGTAATAATTTGTTCTATGCTTCAGTTTTTACTCCCTTTTCGTTCTGGGTCTAAACCCATCCGCTCCTCTGGTCTTCAGTTTGTTATGGCGTCCTCTGGTTCGGTTTTTGGGTCGCTCCTCACGCAATCTCCAGGTGAGCTTCCTTTCCCGCTTGTCTCTCTATTCTGTTATGCTGTTTTCGCCTCTCTGTTCAAGGGTTTCGCTCCTCGTGGTATATAGAACCCTGACTCGTTTTTGTTGGTTGGTTGCAGGTCTGTTACAGTGGCCCGGAGGGTGCACGTTCCCATCTCCAGAGATATGTGTTAGCGTGAATGTTGGTAGGCCTGGAACCTGTTTAACTAGCCTGTCTCGAAGTCTCCATTATGTTTATGAGTCGTTTGTTCTTTACTGTTTGAGCCAGTTGGTTTATAAGCTTGTCGTCGCTTGTCTGGGATGCGTTCTCTGTTGTTATGTGGCTTCAACGACTGGTTTTGTATCTGCAATCAAACCCTAACGAGGGTTTTGTTTTCCCTGTGGTCTGTAACTAAACCCTAACGAGGGTTTCGTCTTTCTGCTATCTGTTTGCAACGACTGAGCGAACTTTACTCTGATTTTGGTTGTAATCGTTTTTGTAACCCTTAAGGGAATTTCACTCTTTGATTTTCGACTATGTTGTAGTATTTCTGAGTAATGTAAATATAATTGTTCTTTTGAAAGGAAAAGGAAAATGGTTTGTTAGATACCTCTAGCCTTCGTTTATCATTGTACTTTGTTGCTAGCGTTGGTTATTGTATTGGAATTGGTTGCTTGCGTGCGGTCTCGATTTTGTAATAATGATTCTTCAACGAAACTTCTGTGTGCTTGTTTGGCAACAGTTCTGGTTACAATTCATATTCGTGCAGAAATTATAATGGTACATCTAATTTACAGAAATATAGGATTTCAATAATTATGTGCGAGAGATCAATTTTACAGTTTAATAGATGGACAGTATTCTTAAATACTCTTGAATGCTTTGATGATTTTATTCCTCTATTGCTCAACTTGTTCTATATTGAAAAAAAAAAAAAAAAGACCCTTTCTTTACATGGATGCTTTGCTTTTATAGCCCCTGTCTGCAGTTAGGGCTTGCAGTTTGTCTCTTTCTGTTACAAAATCAGTTACATGTTTCTGTTTCTACTTGTAACTGTAACTGCTCAAATATGTTAAGACTTGTAAAAGCAATTAGTAATTATTCTCCCTAATTACAGAAACTACCCTTCGATTGACAATGAAACTAATCAATAAACTTAACTGGAAAGTAAATCATTTAACTGTTTCTGATTTGTAAAATAAAATAAAAAGAAAAATTATTTCCAACAGAATCTGACAATTCGGTGTCCCGCTCGTGAACCTGGTTGGAGTCTTTCTGCCTCGTCACTGTGAGCTGGATGCTCCTGCATCAGGCTCCCGGGGTGAGAAAAGATCATGACTCCTATTCATGAGTTCTTCCACTGTTGTCCCTGTTCGTTCAATCTGCTTGCCGTCAAGCCATGAGCTGTCCTCAATTGGACGGTTCTTCCACTTGACCAGGTACTGAAAATAATTCTTCCGCCGAGTACGCCTAACTACCTGAGTTTCGAGGATGCCTTCGATCTCAGGAGGTTGGACATAAGGCATCTGCTTCTTCCAACTGTCTCTGTCTTCCTGGGTATTCCGCGTGGATTGTCCGGGTTCATCCTTCTTTTCTTCCAACAGTTCACCTGAATATGGAAACAAATTTGCCACATTGAAGATAGGTGATATGCCAACTCCAGGTGGTAGCTGGATTTCGTAGGCATTCGCTGAAAACTTCCGCAAGATTTTGCAAGGTCCTATTTTCTTGTATTTCAACTTGTTATACGTACCTTTAGGAAACCGCTCCTTGCGTAAGTGTACCAGAACATCATCCCCTACCTCAAAATGAACTTCTCACCTCTTCTGATCTGTGTGTTCCTTATACTTCAAGCTGCTGTCCTGTAACTTTGCCTTGACCTGTTCATGTAAATCTCACATAGCATTTGCAAAATCTTCGCCATTTGCACTCCATCGTTCCTGTAAACCAAGATCTCGAAGTTCATGTACTCCTCGAGGGTGCATACCATAAAGAATCTGGAAGGGACTGAGACCCGTGCTACGATTCGGTGAATCATTGTAAGCAAATTCTGCTTGCGCCAGCACTCGGTCCCACATTCTAGAATTTTCTCTGACTAAGCTGCATAACAGATTTCCTAGACTTCTGTTCACAACTTCTGTTTGCCCATCGGTCTGCGGATGGTAAGCAGAACTGTAGCTTAATTGGGTGTTCATTTTCTTCCATAAAGTCCGCCAAAAATGTCCAGTGAACTTTACATCTCTGTCTGATAGGATGGTTTTTGGTAACCCGTGTAATCGGACAATCTCATTAAAAAACAAGTGAGCCACGTAAGTAGCATCACTAGTTTTCCGACAAGGTACAAAATGTGCCAATTTCGAGAAACGATCTACCACTACCATTAACGAATCATACCCTTTCTGTGTTTTCGGCAGTCCCAATACAAAATCTAAACTCACAGAATCCCAAGGTCTGCCTGGAATAGGTAATGGCGTGTACAGTCCTGTGTTCTGGCTGTGTCCTTTCGCTAGTTGACACACCTTACACTTAGTCACAAAACGTTGCACGTCCTGTCTCATTTTTGGCCAAAAGTAAAAGTGACTACGTTGTTCCAGAGTCTTGTCAATACCAAAGTGTCCAGCCAATCCCCCACTGTGTTTTTCACGAATGATATTCTCCCTCATAGAACAACTGGGGATACACAGTTGTCCTCCCTTCAAAAGTAATTTCTCCTGTATATTATAGTCCAACCAAGGACTGTCTCCTCTTATTAAAGGGTTTTGGCACGCTTTGTAAGCTTCTCTAAAATCTGGGTCTGTCTTATATAGATCCCGTAAATGTTCAAATCCCAAAACCTGCACAGTGCTTTCCTGCAATAATAAAGCTTTTCTACTCAACGCGTCGGCTACCTTGTTCGCTTGCCCACTGATATGCTTCAATACAAAATTAAAGCTCTGTAAGTACTCCACCCATTTGGCGTGTTTATGATTAAGTTTATGCTGATGTATTACATACTGTAATGCAGAATTATCTGAGAACAGCACGAACTCGTTTCCCAACAAGTAATGCCTCCAGTGTCTTAGTGCCTGTACCACTGCGTAGAATTCCTTATCGTAGGAGGAGTACTTCTGCCTACTATCATTCAGTTTTTCACTGAAAAACACCACGGGTCTGTCCTCCTGACTGAGCACAGCCCCAATTGCTGTTCCACTTGCATCACAACGTACCTGAAATAGTTTTTGAAAGTCTGGTAGCCTAAGAATCGGTCTTTCCGTTATTTTCCTCTTCAGTAGCTGAAAGCTCTTTTCTGCCGCTTCTGTCCATCGAAAAGGTTGGCTGGCCTTTTTGATGGTCTCCAACATAGGAGCGCAGATTCTGCTAAAATCTCTAACAAAATTTCTGTAAAAACTTGCTAATCCGTGAAAACTTCGTACCTCGAACAAATTCTTCGGTGATTGCCAATTCAGGATTGTTGTCACTTTCTCCGGATCCATTTTTAATTCATTCTCTGCTATCACAAACCCCAGATAAATCAGTTCTCTCTGCAAAAACGTACACTTCTTCAGATTGATCAATAACTTATTCTGCTGTAGCTTCTCAAGCACTTTACGCACATGCCGGAGGTGTTCTTCTTGTGTCTTACTGAAAATCAGTATGTCATCCAAATAAACAATTACAAATTTTCCTATATATTCCTTTAGCATCTCATTCATGAGTCTCATGAAGGTGTTGGGCGCATTGCTTAAACCGAACGACATGACCAGCCATTCATATAAGCCCTCATTTGTTTTAAAAGTCGTCTTCCATTCGTCTCCTTCACGTATCCGTATCTGGTGATGTCCACTTTTTAAATCTATCTTAGAAAAGTAAGCTGCCCCACTCAGACAATCCATCATATCATCTATACGCGGTAATGGAAATCTGTACCGTATGGTGATTTTGTTGATGGCTCTGGAATCAGTGCACATCCGCCATTCTCCTCCCTTTTTGGGGGCGAGAACCGTTGGTACAACACATGGGCTCAAACTTTCTCTGATTAACCCTTTATCCAATAACTCCTGCACCTGTTTTCTGATTTCTTCGTTATCTTTGGGGCTCATTCTGTAAGCTGCCTTTTTCGGTAAGCTGGCTCCTGGTATGAAATCAATATGATGACTAATGCTCCTCTTGGGAGGTAGCTTATCTGGCAAGTCGTCTACCACTATATCTGTAAACTCTTCTAACATCTGTTGTATTTCTACAGGCAAATCTATGATTTCTGTGTGTAACAAAACTGTTCTAGTCCTTCTTACTACAGCAAAATTCATCTCACTGTTTTCAACTTGTTTCAAAAATTGTTTCCTGTTCATAAGTAATGCCTTTGGTTCATTTCCTTCAACAGCTTCTTTCTCATCTCTGATAGGCACAAGGGTGTGTTTGACCCCGTCTTTTTCAAACTTATAACAATTCAATACCCCATCATGTGTCACTTTTCTGTCATACTGCCAAGGTCTACCTAACAAAATGTGGCACACGTCCATTGGCATGATGTCGCAAACAATTTTGTCTTTATAACGCCCAATCTGGAATTCCACTTCACTCTGTTCATCCACCAGCAACTGGTGTCCTTTCTGTAACCACGAAACTCGATATGGAGTGGGGTGTTTCAGACGTTTCAGCCCCAACTTCTCAACCATCTCGACTGACACTAGATTGTCAGTACTCCCACTATCAATTATCATTTTACAGCACTTACCTTGTGCTTTACAAACTGTTCTGAACAGAGCTTTTCGTTGCGTCTCTTCAATACTATCATCCACTGGCTTCACCAACACCTTATGCAGCACTGACGATTCTCCTATTTCGGGGGCATTTTCTGCCTCTTGAGGAGGTGTTGCTGCTTCCTCTGGCTGTGCCATATATGCACCTCGCTGTCCAGTAGAATCTATCTCTGGGCACTCAAAAGAGCGGTGTCCCCATTTCTGGCATCTATAACACTGGTATCCAGTTCCTCTTCCACGACCGATTCCTCTACCACGCTGAAACGATCTGCCACCCCTCGTTCCATCTCCTCTCTCTGTTGTCCCCGAAGTCTTCGAACTGCTGGCTTCTTCGCTGTTGCTGGCAGTCCGGCCCCTACCATAGGACTGGCCTCTTCCTCTGTTAGACCCACGTCCTCTCCGGGCATTCTGTCTTCGGTTAAGCTTTTCTTCTGCTTTAACTGCACTCTGATATGCCTCCTCCGTATTGTTGGGAGACAAAATACTTATTTCGTCTAGAATTTCCATCCTCAGCCCATTCACATATATGGCTGTCCTCTCTGCTGTATCCTCTGTATATCCTACTCGTAAGTTTACTCGGTAAAATTCCTCCATATATTCGTTCACTCTCAGACCTCTTTGTCTCAAATTCTGAACTTGCCTATGCAACGCAATCTCGTAATCTCTTGGCAGAAATATGCCCTTCAATTTTGCTACCATCCTTGCCCAGGTCTTTATCGGAGGCTTGTTCAACCTCTTTCTCTCATTCTGGACATTGTCCCACCACAGGGTGGCGTGTCCCTTCAGCTTTGTCGCTGCAAACTTGACCCTGCGGTCTTCACTAATTTCTTCGCATTCAAAGTACTTGTCCATCTCGCTAATCCAATCTAATACTACATCAATCGATAAACTGCCATCATAAGTCGGCAACTCTGGTTTTGGTTTACTATTTGACAATAATACAAACTTTAACAGTCTTACTTCTGGCATGTCACCATCATCCCCTCCTGTCGGTGCTCCTACTTCTTCATCACTCACATCACCTAACTCCGGATCTCTCCTTTTTCCTGCCTCTACTGCTTCTAATCGAGCAGTAAGAACTCTGAGTTATTCTCTCAACACCTCATCTGCCATCCTACGGGCACCTCTGCCTCGTCCTCGTCTGCCTATATCAATTTCTCCCAAATCTTTTCAACTCAACTGCTCTAATACTACTCTCATGGGACCCAGCCCTCTCTGTCGTTCACTTTACACTTTAGGTATGCCACTTGGGCGCTTACGTGGTTATGTTTGGTGTTGTTCTCTTTCCCGCGCAATTGGTTGGTAGCTGAACATTTAATGACCGACGTAAATGCACAGTCCTTCCACTTTGGTAGTCGTATTTCCCTAACCCTAACTCAGCTTCGCGATCATTCTGGTCATTTTCGCTTTCGGTCTGAGGGTTTAGAGCTCTGCACTATGATTTTGTTTCGAATGCGTTGTAGTTGGCTTCCTTTGGTTCTGAGTCACAACTTCATGGTTGTGGGTTAGCTGTGTGTTGGTTCTGGTTGTGGATAGAGGTTTCCTTTATGTATTCGCCTGCCTGTTCTCCTTTATACCTCGACTGTGTTCGGCTCTGGATTTTCTCATTAAACTTTGGTAAGTCGCCTGCTCGCTTGGTTTCTCTGTTTGGAATGGGTGTATTCAAGCTCTGGTTCTGGTTATACTTTGTTGTGACTATTAATGGTTTAGTGCTGGTGCTCGACTGGTTCTACTCCACTTCTGTGTATACTATTACCATTATGGTCTTTGGCTCTCGTATATTTTTGGCAACGATTCTTGGATTTGAATGCTGGGAATGCTCTGCTATTCGACAGGATCTATGGCGACGTCTTTCCAACCTCTGCTACAGGTAATAATTTGTTCTATGCTTCAGTTTTTACTCCCTTTTCATTCTCGGTCTAAACCCATCCTCTCCTCTGGTCTTCAGTTTTTTATGGCGTCCTCTGGTTCGGTTTTTGGGTTGCTCCTCACGCAATCTCCAGGTGAGCTTCCTTTCCCACTTGTCTCTCTGTTCTATTATGCTGCTTTCGCCTCTCTGTTCAAGGGTTTCGCTCCTCATGGTATATAGAACCCTGACTCGTTTTTGTTGGTTGGTTGGAGGTCTGTTACAGTGGCCTGGAGGGTGCACATTGCCGTCTCCAGAGATATGTGTTAGCGTGAATGTTGGTAGGCCTGGAACCTGTTTAACTAGCCTGTCTCGAGGTCTCCATTACGTTTATGAGTCGTTTGTTCTTTACTGTTTGAGCCAGTTGGTTTATAAGCTTGTCGTCGCTTGTCTGGGATGCGTTCTATGTTGTTATGTGGCTTCAACGACTAGTTTTGTATCTGAAAACAAACCCTAACGAGGGTTTTGTTTTCCCTGTTGTGTGTAACTAAACACTAACGAGGGTTTCATCTTTCTACTATCTGTTTGCAACGACTGAGTGAACTTTACTCTGATTTTGGTTGTAATCGTTTTTGTAACCCTTAAGGGAATTTCACTCTTTGATTTTCGACTATGTTGTAGTATTTTTGAGTAATGTAAATATAACTGTTCTTTTGAAAGGAAAAGGAAAATGGTTTGTTAGATACATGTAGCCTTCGTTTATCGTTGTACTTTGTTGCTGGCGTTGGTTATTGTATTGGAATTGGTTGCTTGCGTGCGGTCTCAATTTTGTAATAATGATTCTTCAACGAAACTTCTGTGTGCTTGTTTGGCAACAGTTCTGGTTACAATTCATATTCGTGCAGAAATTATAATGGTACATCTAATTTACAGAAATATAGGATTTCAGTAATTATGTGCAAGAGATCAATTCAATAACTTAGGAAATAATAGATGGACAGTATTCTTTAGATACTTTGAATGCTTTGATAATTTTCTTATTCTTCAATTTCTCAACTTATATTTCTATCTGGAAAAGAACCCCTTCTTTACATGGATGCATTGCTTTTATAGCCTCTGTATGCAGTTAAGGCTGGAAATTTGACTCTTTCTGTTACAAAATCAGTTACATGTTTCTGTTCCTAATTGTAACTGTAATTGTTCAAATATGTTAAGACTTGTAAAAGCAATTAATAGTTATTTTTCCTAATTACAGAAACTACCCATCTACTGACAATGAAACTAATAATAAATTTAACTGGAAAGTAAATCATTCAACTGTTTCTAAATTGTAAAAATAAAATAAAAAGAAAAATTATTTCCAGCAAAATCTGACAATTCTGTGTCCCGCTCGTGAACCTGGTTGGAGTCTTTCTTCCTCGTCACTGTGAGCTGGATGCTCCTGCATCACAATACTTTTTTTTATTTATTTTTGCCTAGATAAAATAAAGATGAATCTATATTGGTTAATATGTTCAATAAAACATTGTGTTACAATTATTCATAAAATTTGATTTTTTTAAATTCATTTTATATTTGTTTTTTTATAATTTTAGGATTTTACATATCTCAAATATAATAGAAAACAACTCAGAGCAAAATATATAGCCAAAATTACCATTAGGGAAATAGTATAATTACATATAATAAAATCTTCATTATTCTTATAAAATATAAGGAAAAAAAAAAGTCTAATTTATCCTCTTTTTTATTAAAATTTAATTTTAATTTTTATTTGTCATTAATATGTTGATAATGTTTTAGTTAACCTTATCAAATATTTATTGAGTCAAAGATTTATTAATTCTATTCTACTAAAAAATACAATAGAAATATTTAATAATCAATATGGGATATGAGTCATCCATCACTTATAAGAATTTTAAGAAAACAATGTTGTTATTATTGGTAAACATGGAGTCATGTAATTTAGAATAAAATATCATTTATGTAAATAATATAAGCTTTTTATTACCAAATTCTAGTGCTCTTCCAAATAACGTGCCTTCTCAGGTTTGATATGACAACAATTACCCTAGAAATGAATAGGGTGTGTGGTTGTGCCTTCTCAGGTTTGATATGATAACAATTACCCTAGAAATGAATAGGGTGTGTGGTTGCAGTCATTCACTGCAAATTTCATTCAAACAAGCTTTGTCTCAGTTAATTCATGTTCTTTGAAACATTCCCTATGAATCCTCCTAGTGATAGGCCTTACATAGGCTCTCATGCCCCATATCTTGTAGGAGGCATGTGTTGAAAGAAGCATCATTCATTTCCTTATCATAATTCTAGCCAAAGCTTTAGGTCTAAGAACTCTTAGTAAGAAGATATGGTTATAGAAAGGGGTAGAGCCGAATGGGGAGGTTGAGGACTAGGAAATCCACCCCACTCTACTTCACTGAATAGAAATGTAAAAAATTTTGACCCAGAAATACGAGTCAACATTCACAACTTAATGTCTACAATGGAGGATAAGGAGCATAGGTGTTTGGGTGATGGACATTGGGAAGTTTAGAATTCATTAGTGTTCCACCTTTGGACATTTGAATTAAGAGGTGGAGTAGACCAAAGAATGGCAGAGGTGGACACTGAAATCAACAATACTTGTAACACAATTTATCTAGGATTATAGGAATTGATCTCCCTATTGTTCCCCTAATATTGGAAACCACTGACTCTATTGAAATTTTTGCTAATTTGAATTTCTCTGACTAGCCTCACTCCCTTCCTCTAAGTGGTCCTCCAATGGAGAAATCAAAGGGAAAAAGTCTTGTAGTCCAAGTCTCATCTCCCATCCAAAAGCCGAATTCAAAGGTAGATAATGAGATGAGGCCTTCCACCAACACAACCCATACCTCTAAAGTTGAATGGTCACAACATGGTACACAATTCTATGATTCACTCATTGAAGAAAATGGAGAAGAAGACATACCCAACAATACTGAAGTGGGAGAAGAAAGCCACAACAAAGCTTAACAAGCTTCAAGAAGTTCCACAGTTAAGAAAGTTGCATGACAAGGTCCCCCATTAAGGTTCATTTTCTCTCATCATGTATGTTTCTTTGGTCACACCGGTAGAAATCCTTTTTGCAAGGCCTCTAGAGCTCTAATCACATTTCAATTTGTGAAATCCATTGTGAATATGTCATATATTTTAACAATTAAAAAAAAAGAGAATATGCTCAGTTAATGAAAGTGAATTCTAAAGACTAGGGAGGTTAATTTCTTAGGTGGTTGGTGTGTTTCTTATTGTAGGAAAGAAAATATGAATTGGGGATGTCAACTCTTGATAGTTAGGTGCTGAAATTTAATGCCCGGTAATTTTCATCATTGATGGTTACAAGAGGAGTATTGCACGGGCTCATATATACTTGGTTTGGAAAATTTTGCAAGTTAAAAAGGCAAGAAATTAAAGAGGAAAAATGATAGGTTGCTAGCTGGTATGGCCTCTAGAGGAAACCAACTAAAAATAAGTATGGGAAGAGCTACACATGCGAACCCTTCATATTGGCTAACAAGAATATGGCAATATGAAGTCATTATCAACTCCAGGTGCCAACTCTTTGGTCAAAAAATTATGTGCTTATTTCAACTCCGCATAGCACCATGATTTATCTTCAATGAAAACACTGTGACATCCAACGTCATGACCGTGGCTCATACGAGAAATATTTTCCCATTTGTCTTCTTCCACGTTATAAACTAGTGCAGGTTTAAGACGGTTTCCATACTCATCCATTCCACCAGCGACGTAGATAAGTCGAGTGGAAGAAGAGGCAAAGCACGCAAAACAATATTGATGTGTATGCATGCTACTTCCAGGACTCCATGTGGTAAATTCAAAGTCATAAATATGTACAGACACCAAATTATGCTAGAATGACTCGGATGATAGTAGAATCTTCCTATCACAACTAGCTTCCAGTTCAGAGAAATGCACTGAGAACATAGTGGTACTCCTTGAAAGTGGGGGGCATTGTCATTAGTTGGAGGTAGCCTTTTCCAAGTGCTAGTCACAGGGTCATAAACCGTTACTGCAAATATGAGATTCATATCTTTTTGAATCAAGCAAAGAAAGTATTCTTCTGAGATGTGAAGACATTGTTTGGGAGTAGCTGATAGATAACGAGTAGATCCCTTTCCATTGTAGCCATTATCATGCATACAACCATATGTTTAGGTACTACCCCACAAAGCACTCCAATAACACAAATCAAGAAACATGCCTACTAATCAAGTTCTCCATGATAACGAATTCACTATAGTGTCGGGTACGAAAAAAGTTGCTATAAATTGATGCAAAAATTCAAATTCACACGGCAACAAAAGGAAAAACTAGTACATAGTTCCTGAACACTTGGAGGAGGGGAATGTGCCCAACCTTGAAGCACCATCACCTAAGTGTCCTTTAGGAAAATCCTACTAGGGGTACCTATCTAATGAAAAATTTGATGCAACACCCCCACCTCAAGAGCCAAGGTTAGAGAGTAATACTACTAATAACGAGATCCTAACTCCAATGGAGGAAGAAGATTTGGAAAATCTAGACAAGAAGAACATGGATATTCAACAAATTGGGGAGGAATGGAAAAATAAGGACCCCACTATTGTTCCATAATAAGATAAAATCCTGTTTTGAGTGAGAAACCCTTCAAACCAATAATGCACTTCCTAAAAAAATATTTTTCATCTCCATTATTACTCGCCTTGTCATCCCTAGACACTAGATCTTAGGAGGGGACTTCAATCTCATTTGACTTTGCAAGGGATGAAATGAAATAAAATAGGTAACAAATGCTAGAAACCTTTCAAAACAACATCATATAGGGAGACATCTATTGGAAATTATTCACGTACCAACATAGATCCATTCATTGAAACCTATGATGCCCATTGTAACCATTCGGTTCCATACGTGTGTTGAGAAATGTAGATTTTAGAATAGTTTCTTGTCAGGAAGAAAAAACTATCTATGCCTAGGTAAAGTTAGATCTCTACAAAACTTAGTGTTTAAATAATTTTTTCATCTATGACTATTGATTCAAATTCCATGGTTCCCCCATGTGGGGGATGAGGTAGCCCCTCATTAAAAAATGTCATTTCTAATGACTTTACTTAGCATCCATTTTTTAGATTCAACAACACTACTCACAACCAACTTGTTAATACATTTTTAGTCATACGTTCCAATAAGTAACAACCCTGAAATTCATCTCCACAATCGACAGGTAAAACAACACATTCGACATGAGGATTTTCTCCTCCCCTTCCTTTTATTCACAATGGACCAAATGAAATGCACCCTAGGCTCATTCCATCTCAAATAACCCAAGGAAAAGGGATATAAAACCAATAAGCAACTTCTTCAAGACCTAGGAGAATTCCTCATTAATTTGAGTAGAGCCACTCCGATGAATACTCTCTTCCCTCCCATCTCCAAATATCAATTTTGTAAGTTATATCATGGAATTCTTAGGGCATAAATACGAAATCTAAGCATCAAATCCTAAACAAAAATGTTTCAAATGTAAGACCTGACATCTTGCTACTTCAAGAGACTAAGTGTGCTCACAAGAGTCTAAGTCAACTTGTTAGCTCATTCTGGAGAAATTTCAATGTTATAACCCAATGTGATATGGGTGCATCCAGGGGGTAGGAATTATCTATAATCCATCAAATGTTATCCTATTTTCAACTCATCAGTTCCTCTCAATCCGGTTTTATCTCCAATTTATGGTCCTAACTCCCCTCCTCAAAAAAATCATCTCTAATCTCTCGACTTTTTTTCACATTATCATCCATGGACACTAGATCTACGAGGGGAATTCAATATAATCTAATATTTGTAGGGAAAAGAGGGGTTGTAATAAGATTAAAATAGGTCTCTCCCTTCAACTCCTTTATAAATGATTCTAAAAAGGTAGAAATTCAAAACCTCTAACAAAATCCACACCTCTAGAATAATAAGAGAGGAGGGCATGGGATGGTGCAGGCGGGTTTCACAATAGGTTTCTTAAGCTTGGACCACTTTCTTTTCTATCAATGAATCTTGTTAGTGGCAATTATCTTGGAGGCTTCAATTTTTCCAAGCCACAATTCAAAGAACTGGCTGATTGTTCTTAATTTGTGTTGGTCTTGTTTACCCCATAATAAGCCCTTCCATTTTGATAATTTTTTGTTATTCCATCTGGATTTCATTTCCAATATGCAAACTTGGTGGCAATATTTGGCATCGATTCCTAGCTCCATAATTTTCATCTTTCAACAAAAATTAAAATATATCACGCAAAAATTAAAAGCATGGAGTGTTGAGGACATCAAAATCATCTTAAAAAAAAATCATAAAGTATAGGAGAATATGAGAGAGGTTCAACATTATTATCATGGAGGGAAGAAAAGAAGAATTGAAAATATCTAAAGGAGTGTTGGAGAAAAAATTATAAGAATTATTAGCACATGAGGAGATTATCTACAAATAAAAATTTAGGGTGAAGTGGCTAAAAGAGGGGGTTCACAATAGGTTTCTTAAGGTTGGACCACCTCCTTTTCTCTCAATCACTCTTCTTAGTGGAGATTATCTCGGAGCCCACAATTCTCCCAAGCCACGATTCACACTGGCTCATTTCTCTTAATTTTGGTTGGTCTTGTTCACCCCATAATAAGCCCTTACATTTTGATAACTTTTGGTTGATCCATCTAGAATTCATTTCCATTGTTAGTGTCAGTATCTTCATCCCTCCATCAGTGATCGAAATTCTCTTGTTGCATTGCATTTTGGGTGTCTCATCTGATTAGATGCATTCCATTAGGATCATGGATCATCTGATAGCAGTGACATTTTATAAATTTTTCTTTCATGATCTTTACCTACTCACCCATTTTCAGGTCATTTATAGTCATTTTTGTCTTTACATCTCCAAAAAGTCATTTTTAGGGATTTAGGTCTCATTAGGTTTAGGGTTTGTCCTCAAGGTCTTGTAAAAGCTTAATAGTGGTTAGCAGGTGCATGAGGAGGTCAAATAAAGTCTCAACAACAAAAATTTCAATAATCACATGCTCAGTGATTGATTTTTCCTCAAAACCTTGTTTTGAGGAAAAACATAGGGTTTATGTTTTATGTATAAAATTTTATGTAATTTCATTTTTACTATTTGTAATAATTTTTAGATGCAACCTTGTTCACCTTGCCAAGCTCCTGCACTCCAACTCCTGCAAAAGAGTCAAAAAATCAAAGCATTTAGTCCATCAAAGGCAAAAAAATCAAGTCAAACTGCCAAAACAGAGTTTTAAAAAGCAAGAGAAAGACAAACATTACAAAGTGGGTTTTTATAAGTGAAAAATTAAATTGGTGGGTTTATAAAGTCTTTATCATGTCAAAGAGCTCACTTGTGTCCAAAGAGTGAATGAGAACAAGTGTTAAATCGTGTTTTCGAGCCTAAGAAGCGAATTTGGAACCAAACTGTGAAAATTTTGAGGCACGAAGCAGCTGGGTCGAGGTGAGGCGCACTTGGCCAGCGGGGCACATACAGTGTAGGTTTTACACTGAATTTATAACTGGCACGACACGCTAGTGAGGCACGACGCACCTATTAGTGGGCGTGGCACACGAGTCTTCTGAGTTTGAAATTCATTCAAATCACCTCATTTGCCTCCAAACTTGCAAATTCCTCATTCCACAAGTAAGTTAACAATCCTAGTGCCATGGTAAGGGCTTTTCTCCAGTTTTTATGGTGTCTCAATAGGTAAAAAATAAAACCCTAGTTCCTTGCATAGTCAATTGAAAAAGTTGCCTAGGGTTTGCAAAATTGTCATTTTCTCTGTCTTATTCCCCTATATCATTTTCACATCCCCTTCACTAAATTTCCCTCATTTCATTTCCCTTTCCCTCTCTCATTTGCACTCATCTTACCACCTATCTCCAAAACCCTAAAGCCCTATCAAATTCCCATTATTCCCAAACCCTGATTGGCATCCCCAAACCCTATCACTCCCTAAAAACTACTATATCCATCATCAAAACCCCTTTTCACTCTTTTATTACCCTATTACACTCTATTTATCCTATTTTCCCATATCCTACTCCCCTAAAGTAACTAATTCTCTCAAAAAACACTAAATCCCTCACTAAACAATAATATCCCAAAACTAATCCCTTCTTTCCCTAATTTCATTTCCTAAGAGTTAAATCTCTTCATACGCATCACCATTGTTCTCTTTCATCCCTCTTTCATCATCATTTTTTCCACCATACCTTCATCTCATCATTTTCCTAAGACAAGCATTATGCAAAGAGATAGTGAATATGACTATAAGGAAGAGACACTCATAGAAACATAAGCAGCAAAGAAAAGGCAAAGAGAAGATGCACAAGGATGATATAGATGAAAAACAAAAAAGAGAACAAATAGTTGGAGGATAAGCAAAGCCTAATGGAGCTAGAAATGTTAAAACTGAAGAAGCAAAATGACAAAGAGGACCCTGTCACTTTGACTTCAATTGAACAAGAGATAGAGAATGACAAGGAGTCTTGGTTGGAGAAGATAAACATGCACTTGGAGAGGTTGTTGAACAGGGCTAACAAGGAGAAGAACATGTTGCAACACATGGCTTGTCATTATTTGGCAAGAAATAAGATTTTCAAAGCAAGGATAAGGACCTTAAAGGCCAAGTTGAGGAAAACTTTGAGGAGGAAGAAAGAGCAAGATAAGCTCAAGATTTTGGCTGAAGCTTCCTCAGCCCAACATATCACTGATGCAGGTTACTCAGCCCAAATTTCAAGAAATTTGGCACACCTTTTGTCAATTTTGAATTTTTGAAGCAAAACACAGATTTTTCTGCTTGGTGCATAGCGCCACCCGGCAGTCGCTTTTTCTAGGGACATCCTCTGGAGGAAAACTCTACATTTTTGGATTTCTCATGCAAAATTATGAATACCTAGAAATGGCTAGATTTTTTTTTCAAGTTTTGAGCTTCCAAAAGGGTCAAGAACACCTCAAAAATGTCCTTTCTAGCCCTTTTTGGCCACACAGGAAGTAGCGTTGAGTGAACTCATTTTTGGAGGTGCAAATCGACACCAAATTTAGACATTCCACCTGTTCTAGAAAGCAGACAGACAGATATTTCCAACAAGCCCACTTCGAGAAACTTTGGTGCACAGGAAGGCCTCCAAAATCAACTGCAAATAGTTTCTATGCACAGGGACAGTGGCATGGCGCACAAGATGGAAAATTGACTTTATTTCCAAAAAAACTTTGTTTTTTGAGTAGTTTTTTCTCAACTTGTGTCCAACTTGGTGGAATGACTGCTTAGGAGTAGAGGGTATTGCTAAAAGAATCAACAAATTTATGGTGGATTCGATTTTGTGTCAAAGACTAAATTGAATACAATCCTAGTCATTCTTCTCAGATATATATGATCATGATGCAATTAATATCATAATGGATCAAGGATATGGATGATCACAAGAGACCCTTTAAATTTAATCTAATGTGGTTAGATGAGCCGAATTTCCAAAAATTGGTTCACGATTCTTAGACTATCCCTGTCTATCCCACTTTGATAACCCTATATTGAGGATAAGGGACAAACTTAAACGATTGAAAAATGATTTCAAGGTCTGGATATATAATCAAAGAAGGGCTCTCACGTAAGAATTATGATATATAGAAGAAGAAATCACTCAATATGGGATTGATTACTCGTAGATTTTTCTTTGATCTATGAAAGTGGGAAATCTTGAATCTAATGATGAAGAAGGATAAAATTCTCCAACTGTAGGAAGAGGAATGAATATAGAAAATACAAATTGTGTGGATTAAGGGTGGTGATTGAAACAAGAAATTATTTCATCTAGAAACAACAAAAAAAAACATAAATCCCATATGGGCCATAAATGATGAAGTTGGAAATATACATACCTCCACCATGGAGATAAAAAAGGAGGCATTTCAGTTTTTAGAAATGAATTCAACAAAAGAGAGGGAGATCACTTGAAAGAGAAAATGAGCTTTGCTAATATGTTTCGAATGATGGTCAACGAAGAGGACACTTCACTGATGGACAATCTAATCTTGGATGAAGAGATACTCTAGGCTATCAAGAAGACTGCCAAGGACAAGAGCCTTGGGTTTACTGGTTGGCCTATTGAACTTTTCTCATTCTTTTTTGAGTCGATGGGATCGAAAATAGCCAATATGGTGGAGACAGTTAAAGTTTCTCAGCGCATCCTAGGTATTATTAACTCTACTTTCCTTACTCTCATCCCTAAGCAAAAACACTCTTTCTCTTTCTCTAACTACAAACCTATTTATCTATGTAATTCCATTTATAAAATGATGTCTAAACTTATTTCTAATAGAATAAAAAGATGATATCTTTTCACAGATATTTGGAGCTATTTGGGTTCTTTTCAAACAGGAGGATACAAGATGCATTCGTCATTGCACAAGAGTGCACCCAACCGATTAAAACAAAGAAGTTAAAATCATGTCTCATGAAGCTTGACCTCCATAGGGCATATAACTAGGTGGACTTAGAGTTCCTCTCAATGATTTTATATAAAATTGGCTTTCAACATATACATGTACAATGGATAATGGCATGCTTGACAAAAAATTCTATAGTTGTTCTCATTAATCGTGAACCAACACAATTCTTTAAAATACATAAAGGTCTTAGAAAAGGTTGTGCATTATCCCCCATCATTTTTATCCTGATTATGGATGCCTTTCATAGAGCAATCAATTCCAAGTCTCCAGAAGGAACTATTTTAGGATGTGAGGTCTCTAGAGGTTGCAATCTTACTCACCTGATGTTCATGGATAACTAACTCTATGTTTGGGAGGCCAAACTCTTTGTGTGGGAATCCTTCCACAAGAATTTTAAATATTTTGGTATGGCATCGGGACTATATATCAACAAAGATAAAATAAATTTGATCACAAACTATGATATTGCTCGAGTGTCGCTCAAAATCGCATATATTAACAAAGATAAAACAAAGTTGATCACAGACTATGAGGATGCTCTATCATCGCGTGAAATTGCTACTCTTTTTGGGGTCAAAATATTTTTTAGGTATGAAGACTTTAAATATTTGGGATTTTATTTAAATCCATGTAAGTACTCTTTACTTGACTAGGAATGGATTATCTCTAAGTTTAATAAGAAATTGTCTAGATAGGATCAAAGATGGATTATGATGGGAGGGAGAGTCATAATGATAAAGGCGGTCTTGCTTAGCATACTGGTCTATTGGATGCACCTGTTCCACATTCCCCATCCTGTCATAAACAAAATAGATTCAATTATAGAAGATTCATATGGTCTCGCCCCACTACAGGTAAGAAGATACATCTAATTGGGTTGAAGTTTATCCTAAGGCCCATTAAGTATGGGGGATGGAGCATCATTGGCTCTTGGCTGTGAGTCTATGAAAACTTTTATGAGAGGGGACTATGGAAAATCATAATTTTTAACAATTATATACAACAGATAGGCCTAGAGGAATGGATTTCATCTAAGGTTCCATTCGGCTGATAAAACTTCAAAAATTTAAAGTAGCCTTAGACTAGCTATTTCATGGATCTGCAGTAACCTTTGTTGGATGGTTGGTGATGGGATGAAAATCAAAGTAGGATTGGATGCCATAAAAGGTTTCTCTAGCATTCATCTCCTTCTAATATCTATCATTAATATTCTCAACACATAAGGGATGGACACACTCGCTAGACTTTGGGAGAGGTTTTGACCTACCTACACTACTCATACCTCACCACATTCTTATAAGATTGGACTAACGATGGATATGATGACAGTGGGAAGGACATTGTAACCTTCTAACCATGGTTGAAATTATCCTCTCTTAATGGAAGAACATGCTTGTGTGGGGTGACGATATTGGGAATGACAGGATTCCTATCAAGGAAGTATATAACCACACCACATCGAGCTCCCAAATGTTTCCCCACTCAGATTGCACCTCTCTACTATGGAAGTGGGAAAAAAATTTGAAGATCAAATGTTTCTCACGGTTGGCCATCGACAACTGAATTTTGACATGGGACAACTTGCATAGGAGAGTTTGGATGGGTCTTGGTTCGTGCTCCCTGTGTAGGTTAGATTCAGAGGTCGTCATATTTATATGATTTCCCTTTGTTGTTGTGGTATGGGAGGAGGTTTCCACACTCTTAGGAGTCCCTGATATCAAATATTAATCATCCATAAATGATTGTATTAATCAATGGAGCCTCCAAGTGAAATCCCATAGGAGTATACCTCTCTATGTCCTATGGGGTATATGGAGGTCTCTAAAGATAAATGTTATTTCCCTTGGCATAGTGTAATTTTTCCAAGAAGTTGCACCACGGTTCCCAAATGCCTCCCATCGATACATCTCTATTATCGATTTGGATGGAATTTTTCCTATCTGCTCTTTTGACGAGGCCTCCTGCAAAGCGGATTGTGGACGTGGAGATTCTCTCCATATGGATCCATGATTTTTTCTGGTATAGTGATAGGGGAGATAGTTGCAGAGATAAATCAATTGCAACGTGGGGTGCCCTCTAGTTCTCTTCACAACTTGGTAGCGACAATATTTTGATCATAGGTGATTCCCTCACTATGATCAATTGGGTTCATGGATGGTGTTCTCTCAAGGTCCCTTGTCTTTGCAACTTGATGTTGCTGATGAGGAATATTATTCCCACTTTCTGGTAGGTTACTTCCAACATGTTTATTAGGAGAAAAACAAGGACGTCGATGCACTCTCCAAACATGGTGTTTCCCTATGCTACATTTTTTTTTTAAATAATTTGATGGTAGCAGTTGTGGCATAGGATTATTTAAGATATAACTCTCTTCTCTTGCTGCTATTATTTGGGTTTTCTTATTGGCATTTGCATATGGTTAATGTTCCTTGTAGATCCACATTGTATTTTATTTCTTCCTCTTCTCCTCTAGAGGATTTTTATCTTTGTGTGGGACCTCTAGCCTTTTTTGTTTCTGCAATAGTGATGATATTAATGATTATATTCTATGAGGTATGATGATATGATATAGAAATAAGAAATTGTAGAAATTTCTCATTATTTTGAATGAAAGTTCAATTTTTTCTTCTTAAAAAATAGATAAGAGATATGTGTTTTTGTGTTGGATGGTTCTGTGGAGCTCAATCTGATTACAAAAAAAAATCATGTATAGAAGATGTAAACAAGACAACATTCTGGGGAAGAGAAGCTAAAACACTCCAAATGCCCTTCTCTACCTATTGTTAAGTGAACACGTACATCTCCTTAGAAGAATAAGAAACTACACAAGTACTTCTCCATACTTCTCCCCTAAAGCTCTGCATCTGTGTCATCTATCTCCACATTCCCACACTCAAATCAATAACTTATACACTTTGGCCTTAGCATAACACCATTAATTTTCCTTCCACAAAAACATTGTGACATCCTTCCTCGTGATGTTCAATCATAGGACACAAAATTTCCCACTTGTCTTCCTCCATGTTATATGATGTCATGCTCACTTATCGCACTAGCAAAGTAGACAAGTATGGTGGAAGAAGAGACAAAGCTTTGAGGCTCCATTTCACATACTCAATGTCATAAAGTTAGACACTCTTCAACAAACTCAAGCGGAATCCACCTATGAAAAGTAAGTTTTCATTTACAAAAATGCACTGAGACCATATTAGTATTCGAGTAATGTAGGGATCATCAATGAGGGATAGATTTTCCTACGGGTCAAATAGTTGTACTACGGAGATGTATTTCATGCCTCTTTTTGTTAAGAAAATAAATTTCTCACCCATACCACATATCTTTTTATTTGTATAAAACCTCACGCAAGCATGAAAGTGAACGAAGACATTTCAAAATTCAAAAGTGGAGTTAATAATGTAGAAAGTATGGATTTAATATGAAAATATCAAATTAATTATAGTTAATATGAAAATACAAAGAAGTGAAGATATTTTGAAAATTTTTAATTTCTCAATTCGTAATAGAAGTATTTTTAAGTATTACAGTATTTTAAGTATTAATGCTTTGACATGGAAATGTTAAAGTAGCATAGATTTTAAAATATGAGAGTTGAGTTAACTAGAGCTAATATTCTTAGTCCCTTCAGCTTGGGCACTCTTAGCAGTGGGAAGAAACCTGTTGGCTTGGTTTCTCCCACTCCTTCAACCCCCTCTATGTAACTATTCTCTAGTTGAAGTTTTCCTATCTTTGGTCTTTGGCTTCTTCCATTTCTTTTTCCCTATAACCCTTCAATTGATCTTTTGAATCATTAGTACCTGTCATCACTAACACATGGTTCCACTATTCTTGCAAACAAATAATGTCGACCAAAAAAGTCGACCACAAGTTGTAATAACATTTATAGATAGGGCACTCAATATGTAGAAACTCTTCTCCTAGAAAACATGGACATTAGGTGGAAACTTCAACAATAAATGAAAACTTTCATTTACCTCCTGGATGATATTTTCACCCTTAAAGTCTAATTAACCTGAAGAATTAACCAAGTACAATTCTCAATTCCTCTCTCATTCCTTGACAGCGTATTCCTCTAGATAAAAATAAATAAATAGTTCTTTTGAAATATTATTGTTACATATCATTATTACAAATATGAATCACTAAATACATATTATATAAAGTAATTGAAAAAACAAAAGATGTTATGATTAAAATATTTTATTAGGATGTTGTTCAAGATAAGCATATGTAACTTCTTGCATACTCAATATATAGTTGATATATAGTAGAGAATCCATACATAAGATCCATTTTAATAGGTAATCTATTAAACATGTATCAAATATCTTGAAATAGAAACCTTTTCTCAAATTATGCATCACTATTAAACATTTTTAGAATATCTTGAAATAAAAACTTTTTCTCAAATTATACAATCATAAAAAAAATATACACTTTTAAAACTTTTTCTCAAATTATTCATCATAAAAAAAATATACACTTTTAAAATTCTATCTCTTTTAAGATTTAATTATAATAAAAAATTAATATTAAAATAAAAATTTATAATTTATAATTAAAACACCTACTTTTTGGAACAATAATTCGAATTTTATTTAATAATTAATTAACATAAACACAACACAGCAATGAAGAATAACACGCATGGAAACATATCATCATTAAAAGACATCTTGAAGAACGACAGAACTGTCACCAACCAAATTGAAAGCAAAGACTCCCTATCTCCAAATTTATGTGACCACTGATTGTATTTAAATATCTACCTTAAAACTCTGCTAGTCAGATCGTTTATGGTATTTTAAATCTCCACTGTTGCCGGGGATACAATCATGCCCTCAAACTCTTCCCTACCACCGCCATTAACTTCAATCCACTGACCAGTTGGCGGGTGAAACAGATAAGACAAGTGTTTACCGATCACGGCAATTGTGCTAAAATTACCCACAACAAAATTACACACAATTGTGCTAAAATTACCCACTTGGTGTAGCGCACACAAAATTAACCACTTGGTGTAGCGCACACAAAAATCCAGTCGCGCCATGGTGTAGCGCACACAAAATTACGAAAAGGCTGTGGAAGAGGTGCCACAACATCCCAGTCATTTTTTTCACCATCATACTTCATCACCTCTTCTTTAGTGAACGCGTACAACTCCCCAGAAGAGGAAGCAACCACAGAACTATTCCGTATACTACCATCGAATCTCCACATATCTTCCCGCCTGCTCCAAGTTCTCGCTCTAGGGTCGAAAATTTCTACGCTCCTTACACCTTCGCATAGCACCATGAATTTATCTTCAATGAAAACACCATGGCATCCGAAGCCGTGACGTCGGGTCATAGGAGGCAGATTTTCCCATCTGTACTTCCAGCCCTCCATGTGGCAGATTCAAAGTCATAAATACGTGTTAGAAAAGCTGGGATGATGATACAATCCGCTTACGACAACGAGTTTCCGGTTCACAGCAACGCACTTAGACCATACTGGTGCTCGTTTGGAGTTGGAGACATTGTCATATACCGTTATTACAAAGAAGCCATTCATATCTCTTTGAATCAAGCGAAGCAGCTGCTCGCTCGTCCCACATATCTTTCTGTCCGCATAAAACCTAGCGCACTTCACTATATCCTCCCAGTTTCTGCACACAGCTTTCAACATATTGTGTGATTTGTAGGGCACTCTCAACAAGCACTTTCGGACAAGATCATTGGGAATAACCTCCATTAGACTACTTCAAACTCACTTATTTTCTGAACCCAAAGTTTTTCACAGATTAACGCACCGCTTGAAACCTGAAAATCAGTGAGGCTTGTTGCAGATATGAAACTAGAGTGGAATATATAACATGAAATGAAGAGAAGGGCACACTCTAGTAACCTAATGTTAACTCGAATAAACGAAAGTGGAGTTAAATATATGACATGAAGAGAGTATCAACACCCTAGCGTTACCTAATGTCAAGTGCAAGAATAGGAAGTTTATTCCTAGATTTTTCAACAATATTAAATGCACCTATATTTTAATTCAATACGGTCATTGAGAGTAACATTTATATTTTAGTTCACTTGGGCATTTATAGTTTCAATACGGGTATTGATAGTTTCAATACCAATTTGATCCTGGAAAAGCTTTAATTTAAAGTATTTAATTATATTCAAAAGATTAATTATTAAAAGTGGTTATTATTATTTTATTTTTA
>APFE030745290.1:0-24859 GCA_000404065.3 Pinus taeda
ACTCCTTTTACAATGGTTTTGTACTGGTGCAGTCCTTTACCAGTACGTAGGCTGCAACCTGCAGAGAGCTACAACTCTCTCTCGTTTTCCAGTCTCTCTTGGAAGGGAGCTACAACCCCCTACTTCTTTTACAAGGACCACTTTTCATAAATTTTCAAACTGGATCCATAAGCATCAAATGATCATCAAGTATAAGAGAATCACCCAGAACACGACAATGACAAACAAAGATTTTAAGAGAAGTAAGCACCCTGCTCAACTGCTTGCCTGCTTACGTAAGCATCCTGCTCAATTGCTTGCCTGCTTACAGTACTCACCCTGCTTACAGTACTCACCCTGCTCAACTGCTCGCCTGCTTACGTACGCATCCTGCTCAACTGCTAGCCTGCATACCTCGCTTTGAGTCCATTGAACTTCCTACAGTCCTAAGCACATGAAACCCTTCTGTGCCTGCATACGGGCGCACCTGCAACCCTTCTATACATGTGTACCGGCGCACCTGATACCCTTCTGTGTCTGCGTACGGGCACACCTGCAACCCTTCTGTACCTACGTACCAGCGCACCTGAAACCCTTCTGTGCCTGCGTACGGGCGCACCTGAAACCCTTCTGTGCCTGCGTACGGGCGCACCTGAAACGCTTCGTTCCTGCGTATGTATGCACTTTTCTCTCACTGTACCTACATACCTTCGGGCATAGATGATTTCAAGACTTCAGAAAGAACCCAGACAATCAGATCTACAGATCTGAACATGCGCTGAAGAGATCTTAGTCTATTAGTAGATTCGCCTTATTTAGATCTAGACCAGATCTTGCCCTCATAAAATATTCAACCAAAAACATGCTTAAGCCAAATGATCTCCTTTGCTTTATATAGTAAAGCTCTTCCTTAAATCATGGGTTAATACCACGGGCCGACACCATAATAACACAAAACCGTTGGCTAAAAAACCAAGTGTAAAACATAAGAAACCCCATGTGTGCTTTTCTTTGCCTTGAAATGTGTGCACTGGGGGTAGGCACCTCCTGAACGGGATAACTGTGGGTATGTACGCACTTTATGTAACACCGACCTGCGTGTACGCACCTTATGTAAGGTGTACCTGCGTACCCCTTATTTTCTTCAATATTTGATAGCTAATCATCAATCTTTGCTGCTGACTTGAAGTACTGTGATCTATCACCTGAATGGGTTGCCATCAAGGAAAACACTTTAGCCATAATGCCAACACCTGTAAACTGGTGCAAATGAAATCAAACATAAACAAGATCCACAATATGAGAACTTAGGCAGCGATAGCCAATGTCCTTTACAATTGTTGATCTTACAATCCACACTAAAGTAATAAATTGGAAATGATAAATCAATAATGTTGCTAACAGAAATGGAATAAACATGCTCACTGAAACAATACTTAAACTAAAAACGAAATACTTGCAGGAAATAAATGAACAACAAAGCTTATTTAGTAGGAATGAATGACAAAGCTATTTCAATAGCAATGAACCGCAATATGTAGTAAACCTCAAAGTCCGAATATGAACAACACAACATTATATTTGAAATGAAAAACATAACAATATAAGTTGAAAAGGATAATAATCTCTGTTATGATGGAAAGGAATGACCACACAATTCAATCACAGCTATGCAATAAAACAATTTCATAAAATATTAGAACAACACGCTGTAAAAACATGAAACTGTAGAGCAATGCGATTCAAGGAAATAAGAATTAAATCAAACCATCACATGACTGGAACTGTAAAGTAATGGTACAAATAGCCAGTGGATCCACCAGGGCCGGGCCCTTAGCCTCTAGGGACGCACTGCTGTGATTACTCCAGGAGATGCAAGGGACTACAACTGTTTTTATATATTAATCATTGCATAAACATTACAATAGTTTTGTTCTCCGCTTCAGCAATGAGAATCAACAATAACAGTTATAATTTATCAATAGTAATTCTCCCATTCCTCCTATCCTACCCTATCTATCTCTAATCTAACAATCCATCTAATTCTCTTTCTAATCATCCATTATGAATCACGAATCCCCTTCTCTGATCTCTGTTTTGATTTAAATAGAGAGAGAGCAGATAGCAGTTACAACAGAAATGATTACAACATGATTTATTATTACAAAATTGGATTTTTCTCAAGAAATTAATAAACAATATCATATCTGAAATATCCTTCCATCAATCACTCAACAGGAATAGGTCAAATTCAGCATTGCAGCTGAGATAATTTGGAAAACAACCACACAATGAATCTCAGAAAAACATCTTTAGAGAACCTTCTGTTTCTCTTAGTATGAGCCAAATTTTGGAAAACTGCTCAATGAAAAACTAATTTGGTCTGTTATGGACAAAACCCATATTTCAGAGTTTCCAGATTCTTCTCCATTTGCCCCAAACGTTTAATACAAAATCGTCACTTCTTATTCCAGCAAACTTCTGAGTTGGCACATTTAATGATCAAATCTTCAATCTGGAAAATATCTTGGAGGCTAAAAATGATGAGTAATGTTACAACCAATTTATTAATAAACCATCATTGATAAAATCATGGATAATCATCAATTTATTAAAAATAAAGGAGAATAAATAATATTTTTCCATAAGAGCATAAATCATTATAAGATGTAATTATATGATAAACCATGATAAATGACATGATAAAGAAGAGTAGAAATGGGTGAAATAGGCATTCAAAAGTGATAATAATAATGACATATTAATGGCCCAACAACCTGTAGGTTTTGTACAACATATATTATATCAGCATACCAGGGGGAATGTAGAAAACGCTGGCTGATCTGTGGAGTTTCCATCTCCTATTCGTTATCTAGTTCTGCAATCAGATTTATGTCTAGGGCTTGGCAATTCGTTTCTGCCATGAGTTTGGCCAACCCTTGACCTTTAATTAACTTGGTAGTTTTTATCTCTATATCATACTCTAAAATAGTAGCTATCCATTTTCCCCTCTTGCCATCAACTCCATCTTGTGTCAGGATATCTTTGACTACAACATTTGGAACATAAGCTACTACATGAGAATACAAAATAAATACTCTGAAATCTTTAATAGCCTTTACCAGATCAAAAGCTTGTTTTTCCATTATTTTATACTTTAATGACGCATCTCTAATATCTTTACTAAAAAATGCTATTGGTTTTTCACATCCTTGATCATTTCTTTTTGTAGTAAAATTGTGGCTATGGTGTGTTCTGACGCAAAAGAGAAAATGATGAAGTCTCTATCAAATTTGGGACTTGTGAGGATTGGTGTTTGAGTTAAGGCTAGTTTAATTTCTTCAAATGATTGTTTAGCCTCAACTATCCATTTAATGGTTGAATCCTTTTTTAACATGTCATTCAATAACCTAATTAATTCAGCTAAGTTCGAGATCAATCTTCTTAAAAAAATTATCTTTCCTAAAAATGCCTGAAGCTCTTTAACATTTATTGGGTGAGGTATTTGCAAAATAGCTTCAATCATGGAGGGGTCAATTTGGATGATATATTTGGAAATGATGTGACCTAACATCTTTCCTTCTTCTAATCTGAATAAATATTTCTTTGGATTTAAGGAAATACCATATTTTCTTCATTTTAGAAAAACTTGCCTAAGATGCTCTAGGTGTTGCTGATCTAATTTGGAAAAAACAGTGAGATCATCAAGATATATAACAAGACAACCATGAGTCTCTTTTGCAAAGGCAATTTCCATTCCTCTTTGAAAAGTTACTCCTGCATTTTTTAGTCCAAACGGCATTTTAATGTACATGAAAGTACCCCATGGTGTAGTGAATGTAGTTTTCTCTTGGTCATGAGGATGAAGATTTGGTTATCACCTGAAAACCCATTTAAAAGTGAAATTCTAGAGGAACCCACTACTGTTTGCAGTATAGGGCCCATTTTGGGTAAAGGATAGCTATCTTTAAGTGAGACCTTGTTCACATTTCTCAGGTCAACACATAATCTTATTTCCCCCATTTCCCACATTTTCTTCCTAGTAGGTAGTAGGTTAGATAGCCATTCTGAGAATCTGATAGGGGCAATGATTCATGCTTCATACATGCGTTTGATTTATTTCTCAATTGATGGTAATAACGTAGGTTTAATTCTTCTGAGTTTTTGCTTAAAGGGCTTTTGATTTTATTTCAAAGGGATAGTGTGTTGAATGATTGAGGTGTCATAGGATTTCAAATCTTCATAACTCTCGGAAAAGACATCCTGGAATTCCCTCATAAGTTCAACATACTTTAGCTTCTAATCAGGAGGTAAAGATTTTGAAAATTTTATCAATTTGGGATTATCCTGTGTTCCTATGTTATACTCTTCAATGTCTGCTTTTAAAGGCTCCATTTTAGGTTTCTTTGGAATGTCATTAGAGTCAAACAAATTTTCCAAAGGAGTCAATCCTTTGGGTAAATGATTATCCTTCAGATTTATAACCTCTGTTTCTTTTCAATTATCTCATCTAGGCCCATTTGTTTCAGGTCTTTGATTACTTCTTGTGAGAATTTGTTAGGGTGAAGCATGTTTATTGAATTCTCTTCTAGATTGTTAATATCTGACTCATTTGTCTGATTAAAAATAGTAACGGTATCAACATCTATATTAAGGTTAGAAAATTCCTCATTTAAAGTTAAAAAATGATTAATCTTCTTATCACTATCAAAAACCTGCCAGTTCTTAAGATTATCAGGGATGGCTAGCCTGTGCCTAATCTTAGCAGTGTACTGGTGATTGGGCTGAAAAGGCAATTTGCAGGTGTTGGCAAACATAGCCAGGCTATGAGCTTGCATGTTGTGTTTTCTAGGAATAGTTGCAAGCTAGGTTTCTAAAAAAGTGTTAAGGATTTCTATGACTGACCCTCTGTAATATCCTAATCTAGGACCTTTGGTTATGTAAGTTCTTTTTATTTGTTTAACTATCAGTTCAAAATCTACTTGAGGCTTAGCAAAAGTGCTTCATATTCTGCCATATTGTTTTTACATTTGAAATTCAACCTATAGGCATGTCCTTCTGCATGATCGTTCTCTATGTTATAGACCCATACACCTGCCCCTGCCCCTAGTTTGTTTACTGAACCATCAAATTCTAAATGCCATAAAATTTCATTTTCATAATTTTTATTTGGGGTAGTGTAGTCTTTCTTAGCTAAGATTTTAAGATTTTCTTCATCATCTAATTTTTCTTTGTCATCTTATATCTCTTGAATTTGAACCGTTAACCTTTCTTATTTTTCAATTTCTTTTAGTTCTATTGCTAAATCTTTAGGATTATCAATTTCTTGATTTATCTCATCATTATAGAGAATAAAGGAATCCATGTTAGAATGTGTTGAGTAAATGGGAAATTTTAGAGGCTTCTGCTAACTACTCACTACATACTTCATTAAAGTTTCTCTATATAACTTCTTTTGTTGTCCAAAAACAGATATGGCAACTTATGACATGTCTAATTGTAGAGACCCCTAAAGTTTGGCACCCCAGGATCTAGATAAAATCATGCCATACTTGGGTGGAATGTTTCCTACCACTATGTCCATAAGTATAGTTTTGGTAGGGTATTTAACCAACGAAACACATAAATCCTTTATAAGACCCAAACATCTCACCTGACTGGAATCAAAGGAAAATAAATCCTTATAGGGTCTAGTGATGTCTAGGTTGAGTTTCTCCACAACAGATTTGGGCATGAGGTTCTGAGAAGCACCAGAGTCAAACATGGCATTATGAAAAACCTTATCGTGGATATTGAGACTAACATAGAAAGGTGGTATCCCTCCTTCCAGTGGTTTCCCATTTACTTCAGGGCCAAAAATCAACTCAGGCTGGTCATCAAAGAGATTTATTGAATCTACATTTTCAATGATATTTAATTATTTTCTTATTTGAGACCTGTAAACATCATGTTTCACCAATTCTGTCAAAGGAATCGAAATTTTAAGCTTGGCTACTTCTGCTCCTAGAGTAAAGAGCAAGGTTGTTTTTTCAGTTTGAACCTTTGGGTTTCTGGCAACAATTTTTTCTAAGTTTTCTTTTATTTCGGGATTTGAAACATCCTTTGATGATTTCTCTGATGTGATCTTTTGAGATTCTTCCACTGTTTCCTTGGAGGGAATTGAAGTGGAAGGTTGTTTATTGTTGGGTTGGTTATGAGGCACATCTTCTATGGTGGGGCTGGAATGGTTTTGATTGGTCCTTGAAAGGATCTAAAGCGTTCTTGTCACTGGGCTTGTTTTTCCCTTTTTGGGTTGGTTAGGAGTTGTTTTTTGTTTGTTTCAGGGTTATCATTACTTTTCCTACTCCTCATATTATATTGGTTATGCACCTCAAAGATGGCAGAGTCATACAGTTGTTCGAAATCAAATGATTCTCCTGTCTGAGTCTGAAATTGCTGGAGTATATGAGACTCTTGATCATCTTGAGTTAGAAATACATCTTCCTCCCCCTTTAGACCCATTAAATTTATCTGAGTGTCTTTCCCAGGGTCTTCTGATTAAGAGGCTTCTGCATAGTTTTCTTGGAATGGTGGTTTGATATTCTAGTAAGGAATATTCTTACCAGTGTTTTGAATTTGATTTTTCCTAAAATTAGAATTTCTCCCTGAATTGGCATGTTGGCCATCCCAAGGAGACTTCCTTTCAATTGTATCAACTCTCTCAAACAATTTGTCCATTCCTTTAACAATAGCATCAAGCTTTTTTTCAAAGGGTGAACTTTCGACTTTTGTAGGTATTCTTCTCTCGTTTCTAGCTTTTTCTCTCTTAGAAAGTAGATTAGCCTCAACACTTACAACGACACTTTGCATTTCTTCCAAAATGGGGGGGATTTATTTCTCTCAACTAAAACGCCATGTCTGAATCAAATCCATCAGGAAATTTGATTAGGGCTAAACCAGGAGGGGGTCTAAGGTCGAGTGGAATGGCACTATAAACAATATTAAATCTACTGCAATAGTCTTGGACGGTTTCATGCTGTCCCATTCTATGGTTTCATATTCAGATAAAATTTGAATGGGGTCTTTCCTTTTTTCCCACCTGTTCAAGAATTGTTGGTAGATATTTCTTAGGCTATCTATACTATTGGGTGTTAAGGCTCTAAACCAGGTTCTAACTTCTCCAGAAAAAATTTGAACAAAAATTCCCATTTGAACATCAACAATGTCTATCTCATATATCTCAAAATAGTCAGTCATCTTCTTAGCGTGCTGCTGAGAAGTGTAGGTTCTAATGCCATCAAAGGTGGTAATCTTACTTTGATATTCTTGAGGCATTGCACCTAGGTTAGCAGGTAGCACCAGGGGAGCATCTCTGTTGGCCATGATTGTAGGTTGGATAAGAGTTGGGGTAATGGGAGGTGTTTGTGTTATAGAGGAGGAACTAGAAGTGGTGGTGGGATGTTGGGTGATTATTGGTGGGAGAGGAAGTGTAGGGGTGAAAGGGTGAGTGGAATGGATTTCAAGAAAGGGAGGGAATAATGACGAACTAGTAGAAAGTGAGGTGGTTTCAGAAAATTCAGGTATGCTTTCAATGGTAAGGGATGACTGAGAATAGTTCTGCAAATACTGATCAATTGGGAAATTGGCTCTTTTGATTTCAACTTTTCTGGGGAATTTTGGATCTTGGACTAGATCTAATAATTCACTCTTAGATGAGTTTCTAAATAGAGAGAGTTTGAACTGTTCATCGAAAGGAAGAGCTTCTAGGGAAATCTATTTAACAGGACATGAATGTGATCTGAACAAAGGTCTGGGACTTATTGAGCTTTCTTGTCTTCTGATGATTCTAAGAATTAGGTTAGGATTCTCAAACATAGGTGGTGGATTGGGATCGGTATTAGCCATAGTGTAACGAGTCCTTTCTGAAGCGAGATTTCAAATTTTTACGAATTTTCTTATATAAAATTTTTCAAATAACTTCTAAAATCCTTTAAGATGCTTTCAAATCAAACCTTTCAGTTTCTTAAAGGTTTATTTCAACTAAGGAATTGTTCAGTCCCCAGTATGGTCACCACTATGTTATCACTTATATTTTCCTCTGAATTTATTGGAAGAAGGAGAGGATCTGAGGTAACCACAAACCATTCTTTTAAGTACATAATCTAGCCAATCTATACTTAGAGAAGGCTCTCTCTTTATGATTTAGCTTTGTTTGAAAAGATTTTAGGCTCTCTCTTTATGATTTAGCTTTTTTTTAGAATGGTGGAGCTATGAAACAAATGGCCAAACTAGGATTTTAGGCCATTCAGCTATGGAGTCAAACAGGGATAGTTCATTGGAATAAGTCAAATTGCTGAGGTGGGATTTCAATAGGCAGGATAACAGAGTAAAAACAAACTTTGGGGATTAAATGGATGATTTTTCTGCTCCAAACAAGAGGGAAATCAAGAATCCTAAAGTTATGAATAGAAAGAGGAAAGGAATAGAAAGAGGAAAGTTAAGAATCCTATACTAGGGACTTACTAGAAAAAACTACAGGGATAGAGGAGCAATTAAGAATTCCTTTATCAAAATAGTTCAGAAGAAAACATGTAAATGGTAGATTGTTGATAGCAGAGAGCAATAAAACTAATTCTTATATACTTTGACTATTTTACCATTTAGATTTCAGATGCATGAAACATTGAAACATATAGAAAACACATAAAATCACAAGGATATAATACTTATTTTTAATTAGACTACACGAGAATCTGATGAAATGTCCTCAACTTTCATTACTTTTCCAGCAAAAATCTAGATTTGATTACAACAACTTTCTTAACTTTATAGCATAGAATTACCGAGATGTTATAGAATTCACCTTTCATACTTTGAATGGAGAAGCATTTATACAAAAATTATATCAAAATATCTCATAACTAAATGAGATTTATTCTAGGAAATACAAATATCTTTTACAACGATATAGAGACAGATGGTAAACGGATTGTTGTTGTCCCTTGATTTGTTTAAGGAGTTGGAGGCATGCTCTACAAATGTGCATCTTGTTGTTACTCTAGTAATTTTCTGTTCGACATCTGATTTGATCTTTTCAACTAACACTCTTTCATCTGCGTCTGATACACTTTACCTGTTCACCAACATTCATCCTTTTTACCAAAATTTAATGTCGTAAATATTTCTATTTACCTCACTTTTGTCATGGAAATTTATAATATGTTAGTCATGTTGGTCCACCACTAATTCTTTGGTATTTTTTCTCTTATTGGCTTCCTTTAAATTTCATATGCCTCTATATACTTCACAAAATTGGGATGTACTGGGAATAAGTGCTTTACTTCAGGTTCAATAAAAAAGAGGTTCTCTAAACCATCGTACAACACTTTTCCTGTTGGTAATACCTTCGTTGAAGATGAACTAGCCTGACTGTCAGCCTGCTGATGTAATTTCTCAATGTAATCAATCTGAATCATTAGCCTATCATTGATGAATAAAGGGCTTCAGAGTCCTTTAATTCTTAGGATGTCAAATTTTCTCATGAACTCATCTATATCTTCCTGCATGCTTTGACATGTCTGTTCTAGGCCTTGCATTAGATTCCTTTTTGTCAACACTTTCTTCACTTCGAGGATGGTGGTAGTAATATCCTCAATATCTAATTTTTCTATCTATTTCCTTCTTTTATTGTTCATAAAATTGATTAATCTGATAGCTTCCTCAGGTTTTCTACCCAACTCCTCTCTGGTCTTTTCAATTTCTTCAAGAGCAAGCTTTAATAAATCAACCTGTTCAAAAATAATTTGAATTGATGACCAAATATCATTGATAGAATCTATGACATTGGTCCACAATATATTCCTAATGTATGTCAAAGGCCCTTCAAAACTCATGTCCTTCTCCAATGCTTTAATCTTTTTTGTCATTCTCTTATTTTTCCTTCTCTCTTTTGCATAATTTATCTTTGATAAATCATATTTCTACTCCAAAGTAGCAAACTTCTCTTTTACCTTATGTAGCTCTGTTACTTGGAGCTTCATTTATTCCATTGACTTAATTAAGTCCTATGTGCCCTGTGTTGATGTACCTACCTGTGTTGAACTTGTTGCTTCCACTGGTGTGGTTGTTGCCAAAGGAATGTTTGGTGCTAAAACAATTTCCATAGTGGAAGGGATTGTTGTTGAAACTATAGGCACTACAGTCCGGGGCTGGATGGTTGACTCACTTTGCCTTGACTGCACTGCTTTCTCCAATTCCTTCTTTGTTTCCTTCAATTTCTCGTTTAACTTAAGGACCAAGTCCATAAGTTCTTCTTCATTTTTCTTCTCTATAATCTCAGCAGTTTGAGGGGGTATGAGGGGTGGAAATTTCAGTGGTTTTCTAAGTGCAACTATGTCTTCATTCTTCTTCTTGACTAAGCTTTTTATTGCCTAAACATCCTTTGGGTCATGACCCAACTCAATTACTAACTCTTCCAATGATTTTATTCTATTATCCTTTGCCTGTGAGGAGGCTTTCTCCAACTGCAATTGGGTTGTAGTGTTGCTCAATGAATTTTGAAATCCGTGAGACATCATTGCTTTGTTGGTCAATGCTAAATAGACCATCTCACCCATTTTCTTATGTAGTTCAATCTATTCGATAGGTTGGATATCTATAGCCAAAACCTCAAAATCAGTTTTGAGATAATCTACCAAGGATTTTGGCTACTGCACTATGGGCTTCAGGAAACTCATGCATTTTAGCTTTGTTGATGTCAAAGGCTGACATCAGTCTGGTCTAGTTTGTGGGGAACATTTTTAAATATTGAGCATATGCTTGTGCTTTAAGCTGCTCATGCTTTGTCTTGATATCCTTAAACTTCCCCTTTATATCTATAATCTTCTCAAAAGAAGACCTGAAGGATCAAACCTCTGTGTTGGGTTGTCTTTCTAGCACTTACCTCTGTTAACTTGATGGTGTCCCACCTATTGGGAATGTTTGTAAACTATCTGTCCCTTCCTTCCTCATGCTCTCTGTAGTTTCCCCAATGAATTCCTCCTCTAAATATGGATTCAACCTTTGCCTCTTAGTAAACAGTTGATCTGTGGATATGCAAGAATTAGTAGCTACTTCCCTTTCTCTTTTCAAGTTTATTTCCTCATTTAGAGGAGTCTATAGCACTGGAGGATTTCCCATATTAGTTTGAGATGGATGTGGATGTGGTGGAGTTAACTCTACAGAGATTTTAGGATGCTCTTATTTCTCCGGTTGTTCTGTTGTTTTTTGTTGTTCTGATGTAGGGGAACTTGGTTCCTGAGTTTTCTTTTGTGAAGGCTCTGCTATGGAGCACTAGGTTCTTGTGCTATCCTTTGGGAAGACTCTGCGTGCACCTGTACAAAGGAGTCTAGGTCAAGTCTCTTCTCCAAATATTTCATCACATTTTCAACTTCAACTTTATCACTATCTTGTCCTACCAATATACCTTTCTTCCACTCATTTAAAGTGGCATAATTGTTCTATTTCAGGGATTCTGTGATGGATGTAAGGTGAAAAATTATGTTTTATCCTCCTATCACATATGAAACCATTAGGGTCATAAGCCCAAACAAAAATTTTCTTTAAATGCATCTTCTTCTCTATTATTTCTTCTGCTTCTTGCCCTACTTTCTTGTTGTTGCACAGAAATGGGCCTAAGTGGTCTTTTATCCTTAGCCCGGCTTTCTTCTTTTCTTTCATGAAGTGGATTTGATCAGAGTTGATTATTTGCCTGTAGTACTGTAGGGAAAATAATCTCATGGGGATATACTTGGGAAATTTGTAGGCAGGAAGTTCACACCCATAGAGAGTGATCTCAGTATGATTCTGGTATAAGTACCAGTCACCTCTCCTATACTACTTTGGCAACTGAAGGATTATTTTGATATCATGACTGATTCTTGCGGGGGGTAATTTCCTGTCATCATGGTAGTTATGGGATGGAAAAACTGATCAATGAAATCTATATGTCAATAGGGATAAGAGGGTGAGTGGTGAAAAATAGAGGTCCAAAAAATGACTGACCTAGGGTTACCTTTGGTATCAATCTTATGCATAGAGAATAGGAATTTATCAGTTTGGTAGTAAAGGAAGAGGTGATACGGGACTGTAGAATACTTGAACATTCTCTCACTCTCTAGCCTCATGAATTGGTTGTGGATTTTGTTAGCTATGAATGCAGCATAGTCATATTTGGAAACAGGAGGCTGACCATGGGTGAAGATAGTCATGAAAGTTAGGGTCAATTCATCAACAAACTCACTAGTATTGAAACCCATAATGCCAACAACCATATTAACAATATCTTTTCCCTATCATTGAAGTAACGTGTTAGGTAGGTAGGGGGATCTTTGGTTGTATGATTCTTATCCATGAAAGTATGGTAAATATGGCTAAGTTCAAAACTAGACATTTTGGTGGATTTTTCTAGTAATTCTACAATGGAAATGGGGGTGAGGTTCTGGCCGGGCTGAAGCTGCAACATTTCGTTAATTGAATCAGCATTAATTTTAAACAGGACTGACTGGTCAGAGGACATTACGACTCTAAGCTTAGGATTATAATCGGTATGAAATTGATGGATAATGTCTAGGAAAATGTGCACAGACAGGAATAGGTACTTTGGGAGATTTTATTCCCAAAGTCCTATGGTGTTAGAATTGTTCAGGTAATCATCTCGGCATCAATAATATACTTTCATGGGGCATTTATCAAGTTGAAGGTCTTTTATTTGGAAGTCTTTATCTGCTAAGGGAAGGTAGTCCAAGTCCTTGTGAGGAGTAGTGATTGGAGCTACATTTAGGGCCACAATAGTTTCCATCCCTAGTTCTTGTGTTTTCAAGGACGAAAACTGTGATTTTCAATGAAATTTGTTTAAAACAGAGGTTCCTGGGAAGTTTTGGACTAAGATAACAACACTCGATTGAACTGAAAACTTTGTTTTTTAAAGCAATTTTAGAGGAATTTCAATATACAACAGAGTTTATGGGAGAAAAACTAGTAAATACCTATTCCTGGGCAACGGTCTATGATTTTCATGTTCGTAAGATGCACACAGTGGGTTGGAGCGGCATTGAAAGGCAACGTTCAAGGTGGTTGATAGTTGGGGGATGAGATGGTTGATTTTGGACGTGTTGCATGCATGCATGGGATTGTTTTGAATAAAGGACAAATAATAGATTTACTTGTTTTTTATGCAAGTCAATGATTAGGCGGGTTAGCGACAAGGACAGATGGCATCAACTTGATGAGTGGGCATTTTATCGTTTATGGGAGGCGGACATTGGGTTTCATCGCACCGCTTATGGGACGTTGGTGATATTATGGGAGGGCCCTGTGATTCCATTTATCAATTGACATGTAGCATCGACAATTTTTGGAAAACAGCTCATATCGTATGTGTAACGTCTGACCAAAAGGCCCGTGCGATATGAGAGATAGTCATTGGATCTAGGAGATATGATTGGATAGTGGTCATGGATGGGAAGTGACTAATGGGTAATGGAGGGGGCTTGACATTAATAAAAGGCTTTTAATTACATCAGGGGCGATGTGATTGGTCAAAAAGTTACTAATTAATCCTGACAATTAATTAATCCTTTATTTATCATAAGGGGGGTTGGTTTTCTTAATTAGTCACGGGTTGACTAATTAATCCCATTTATTAAAGTTATTAAGGTTATTTCACAACTGTGGGGAGGGATATATATTTATTGGGATTTTAATAATAATACGAGCAATGGGTGATTTTTCGGGAGTTAAATAATAATACCAGTCAATGTTTAATATGACTTAGTAGGATATGAATATGAACTAAGTTAAAATGTTTCTGAAATCATTTCATCATACAACATTCATGACTTAGGCTAATAGAATATGAGGGTTTTAAGTAAAATAGGATTTTACTTAGGAAAATCTTTATCAAGGGAATGAATGATTTTATGGAGGGGTAAATGTTGATGAAGGGGATTTAAGTACTTTAGGTATTTCAAATTATTGGACCGAGGGTCCGGTCCCTCCAAAAGTTAGAGAAATTCTCTGAGCCCCTCTAACTTGTTATAGAGACCTTTATCACTTAGGGGAGATTAGTGAATTTTTAGGGAAAAATGGAGTAAGAAAGTTAATTAATTTGACTTTGGTTCCTTGATGTTTTGTCTTCAATGTGAGTTATGATTTTTCCAAGTGATGAAAGCAAACAATTTAAGCATTAAACTTAACCATTCACCACACATTTATTCTGCAACCATCATCTACTTACCCCACCTACTTTATCCTAGCATTTTTACTTCTTTATTAGGGTGCACTTAAACTGGGAAACCCTTATCACACTTTCTTTTCTTTTACAAGTAAATATCTATCTAAGTTTGGCCTTATTACATCCAAGGGCTCAGATTAGACTATTGAGCTCCTTTTATTCACTCTACCTATCTACTTATTTGCTAAGATTAAACAATTTGGTCAGATTTTATTCTCTATCTCTATAAACATGAAATTGAAAGCATGGAATAACCAAGTTTACACTATTTGGCCACCATGGATTGTGGCATAGGTGCCAAGTTGCACGCAACCTTTATTACACAAAAGTAAAGCAGTGGCATTTGGACTTTCACACTTTCATGGTCTTTCTTTTTGTTGGGGTTCATTTTCTTTCATACAAATTGAGAATCTCGATCAAAAGTAATAAAAGTGAGTAACCCAAAATGCACCCATACATTTTGCAAAGAGAATATTTGAAATATATTCAGTTGTAATATATTTCTTACATGGCATCAACACACACAGTGATGGCTTGATGGGCCCTAACCTAGATTCAAGATTAAGTAGCCAAGAAAATCGCTACACTATTGGCCCTTTCAGTATCAATCTATAGAGCACAGACTGAAGTCTCACCCAAAGCAGTATGGGAAGATGCAACAACCAAGTTTCTGCACCCTGAGATGGTTGTGACATTGGTTATTTTGCCTAACCCTTCCTTTGCACAGACCAACAAGCCCTTTAGGGCTTGTTAACGTACTTCTCTTACTTATTCTTGAAGCCTCTACGAAACTCTCTTATCGTCCTTTGTGGACCCTAGATAGATAGATTAGGCACTTACACACTTATGTAATTATTCTTACTTCTATATTTACTCATATTCACTTAAGTATTGGTTCACTTTAACATACATTATGGTTATCTCCGCGTAAATAGATATTCCTACTTGTGTTTATATGACAAAGTAAAATACATAGAGTCACGCATCAATATAGCATTAATTCATAACCCCAGTGTTAAATATAACATAATCTCACATGCATAACATAAGTAAAATAACGCATACATAGATAATTCCAAAATACTTCTCTTAATTGATAATCCATATTTCCAGTACAGACTCTGACTACCCTGCACACATAGCTGCAGGGGTCCACGCATTCAGCTGCAGACTTCTACCCTAGGCCTCTGTGCACTCAGCTATAGAGCGTATTCCTACACTAAGACTCTTTGCTCTTAACTCTCCCAGACCCATGAACTTCCTTAAAAATATACCAAATACTTGTGACTTCACTACCTTAGACTCATCTAGGACTCCCTTTTTATACAATCCCATGGTCTGCAAAAGAAGGGCATATCTCATCTTGTCGACACAATTATCTAAACTAAGGGGGGAAACCCTTTGTGACTACTTACATCTTTGTGTTCCACGGTCATAAAATGAGGAGACCTTACATTATTTCCTACAAAATTTGGGCTTTCTGCCCCAAAACTTGGACTTTTAACCCCAAAATTAACCGTAGGGGACCCGTTCCCAATAGGCCCCCATAACAAACCTGGTGACTCATCCTCAAGTCACTTTGGTTGGGTGGAGATCATGTCGTGAAGACCTCCCAGCTCCACTTATACCACTGCAACTTCAGAGGTGCATTGTGTTCTCGCCTGCTTCATCTCCTTGACAAATTGCTCCATCACTAGCCCTGCACCATCTACATGTACCTTCTACTACGTTTCCTATAGACTGTCCCATGAGAACATATGATTCATCTAGCGAAGGCTTCAATTGAGCCTTTAGTAATGCTTCCCTATACAGTGCTGCATCCACCTGCTCTTTTAGCACCTTTGCTTCCTACATCTTCGCTAGCCTCTCGGTAATAGCGATGGTGTACACCATCACTTTAACCTCATCATATCACTGCTGCAGCTCTCGCACCTCTGCTTCCAGCCTCTACACATTGGGATCCTCCTGTAAGCTAGTGACTACTTCGAGAAACTACTGAAAGAGTACATCAGAATCCTTTATGGGGCTATCTATTACTGCAAAGACATCCTTAACATTTGCCTCGTGCTTCTCTCTTACTTCTAGTGGAGTGAAAGGATAGGCCTTTAACTCAAGTTTTGCAATATTAAGGTTCAGTTCAAATTGAACCTTTTCCAACTCTGTTCTTGCTTTTCACACTCCGGTAGTGAGCTTCTGAATTCTCACATCCACTGGATCATCTTCAGGAATGTCCAGTCCTAGGATAGACCTGCATGCCTCAGTCACTATCTTGGCCATGCACTCATTCTTGTCCATGATGGCCTTAAAGAGATGAATAGCAAGGTTCTTCTATGTAGTCATCTGAGAATTATTCACCCTCTACTCACTGATAACGTGTAGCGTGCATTGTTCACGGGCGCGAAGATCCGCGAGCACACCATATTGCAAAGTTTGAAGGGCTTCACTTGGAAGCCTGACCAAATTGAGTCCAATCTTGTTGAGGGCACTAACAATGGCCTTGTCAGCTTATGCTTCTGTAGTCAACACTCCATCCAACAATGTTATTACCCATGGATGTAATGTGCACACCATCCTTGTTGCTTCTAAGGTTCTAGGTGCCAAACTAGTTGTCGTGTTGCTCCATCCCATCCTGGTATGTACCTGTGAAACCTAGATTTGTAGCTCACATACACCAATTTGAATGGTGCCCAAGGATTGTTTTTGTTTCTACTCAACTATTTCAGCAGTTTTGCAATTGCATCCCTTACCGCATTACCAATATTGTTCAAATCACCTTCAGTTTTGGTGATTGGGTTGAGAGAACTCTTGTTGGCCTTGGATTTTTTCCACAACCCTAATTTCTCCTATTCCCTAGTGTGCTTAATTTGGAACAAAGTAGTCTTTGGCTCCTCTCCTCCCTACCCTGATTGTTTTTATTCCTCCTCTGTATCCGAGGAAGGCGATTTTTGATTCCTGTCAGAGCTGCACTCCTACTCTTCTTCCCGTCCTCCTATTTGCTTCACAATACTGTGCTCCTCCATGGTTTTAGCCTCAGCCTCCTTCTTCCTTTTCTTAGCCAATTATTCCATCTTCATCCTGGCCTCTTCCTTTTTCTACTTCGCTGTAGACTTGCTAGACCCAGTTGTCAAGTCCGAAGCGGTGCACCAATTTGATGGCTAGCGGTCGAGGACCACTGCGATTAGGTCATCTATGGCTAGGTATGGAAGGTCATACCACATTTTTTAGGATCCTTTCGCAAGCAGATGGAGACATGGTGGAAGTCTGCATTGAAATCCACATACTCTGTTAGCTAATATAAAACTGTCAGCGACAACTGTGGCTTGCGGTTGACGGCTTGTGGATACTCATCTCCATCGAAATCCAAAAGACCTTCCTATCCTTTGCCCTTTCGGGGTCCTTCATATCCCAAAGCGAAGAAAAATTTGCTGCTTCTGGTAGGTCTTGCGCGACCTAAGGAAACTGACTATCCTCTCGTAACTCCCATGCAACCAGCACTATGGATAGCAGCAACCATGCATAGTGAAACATTTTTCTTTGATCTTGCGCGTCTTTGTAGTTCATGAGGAACTCGTTGCAGAGGTAGCACACCTAGTTGAGCTATACACCCTCCACGCACTGGGCTGCTAATGACAATACTTGCGTCAACACTTCATCTGTGCAACACTTCCTCATAATCTTTCCTACTAAGATCTGAGCGGCAACCTTGACCATAGGGTTGGTTATGCTAGTGATGGAGTAGTTGCACGGCTTCTTAGTGAGCCTAAATTTATCCTTCATTGCTTCAGCGACATTGCACTCACCTGTCTTTCAGCCAAATTCTATGGTTGGAGTTTCTCCTGCATGCGACAACTGAGTGATCCTATGGATCAACATGTTAGTCATCAGTATTGGCTCCTCTAGCCACATGCACCCATCATGCACCAAGCAGAACAACTGATTGATCACTATCATGGTTATGGGCATGCAGTTGTAATGTGTTACCACAACTTGTTTAATAGACCAACCTTATCCACCCCTTTTGCCCACTTTCTTGGCTCTAGCATGGTCACACCAGAGTCTTTATAAAAGATGTGGTGCATGAGTTTATGTGTTGCTAAGTGGGGAAAGTGCTTCGTATTAGCCAAATCCCAATCCTCCAATTTTAAATGAGGGACACACCCTAGGCGTGGTCCCACAAAGATGCTTTTTTTTGGTAGCAAGGGTGCAATGTGACCTTGCTTTCATTAATGTCCTTCAGAACCTTTATCTTGCCTTTGCATGGAGGAATGTACTCAATGAGTTAGAGAGAGGGTCAGACCCCTCAACATTAAAATCCTACACCCCCATGTCAATGTCTTCCTCACCCATATGGATTTCTTCAACATACTCTTCAGGCTCCAGGTCAACTACCTTTCCCTTCTCATGCATGGTGGGCTTTTCCTTCTACGGGTGCTTTCCAAGTGACGTGCACTGGTTATGGTGTTTTGTACTTATCTTTCTTTGTTTTTGGACCCTCTTTGGTCAGCATAGGCCTCAGCCTAGGCAACCTCAGTCATTTAGGCACTTCTGTGGGTACTTCTATGCTTGCAACCTCCAGATCAGCTCCCTCAGCTACCATTGCTACTTCTGGGGTAGTTCCCTTAGCTACCATTGCTTCTCTAGTGATCATGGTTTCTGCAAGTGCTGAAATGATACTAGACAACGACTCCTATGTTTCCTTTGGAAACTTCTCAAACACTCAACTCACTATCAAAGTTCGAAATTACCCATGATTAATATGCGCCTCAGAGCTCAACACCTCAATTCTCCAAATGCCAAGTGTTTTTCACTGGGTAGCCACCTATAATTTATAGGCATTTTTGAATTCAAATCTGATCGTTCCCCCAAAAATTCGTTCATAAATGTTGGATTTGCAGTAGATTTTCATAGATCTTGCCCTTAAGTTATGATTTAAATGCGACCCCCCCGCTCCATTTAATCATTTTGCCACTATCAATTCATGAACAATGACCATAACGGTCACTTTCTGGTTGCCTTTCATAGTCCCTTCTTGGATAGCGCAACTCCTAGCATGTTTCTGCTAACGTCATGACATTCCTTCATTCTGCGCAATTCCCTAATCATGCAGTTCCCCAACTTGGACTGTGTAGTTTATAATCTTGCGCCTCGTTTCAACAGCGTGGAGCGCTAAGACTTTTCTTCCATCATGTAGTCATCTAGCCAGATCCATGGTGTATGGCTTTAATCAGCTACCATTCACTCTCCCTAGGAATGGTTCTCCATTCAACTTTACCAACTAAATTGCTCCACCATGGGTAATCTCCTTGATGACATATGGCATTAGCCAATGCATCCAAAATTTTACTAGAAATTTATCAAACTTGCTGTCATATAATAGAACTAAATCATTTACCTTGAAGGTGCATATTTCGATGTGTTGATCATGCCATGCCTTTTCGCACTTCTTATGAACTTGTTGATGGAATTCACCTAGAAATATATCCTCCTAAATATTTGTTAGTTGCACGAGCCTCTCTTCCAGGGTTTCGCGATCTTCCATTCCTATGAATTCCACAATGCGTAGACTAGGTACAATGTACTCCATCGACATCACAACTTCCACGCCATAAATCAACCTGGACAATGTTTGTCATGTTAGCTTCTTGCACGTTGTTATGTAAGTCCATATTACCACGAGTATGCGCACATCCCAGTCATTCCTTTGAGCATTGAAAACCTTTGTTAGCACATTCTCCAATATCTTATTAAGCACTTCTACTGTTCCATTAGCCTACAGGTGATAGGGTGTGCTCTTCTAATGGTAAACCTGAAACTTTTCTGTCATTGTGTTGATCATCTCATTAAGAAAGTGTGTATCGTGATCACTCATTAAAATTTTTGGACAATGAAACCTTGTAATTACATACTCAAAGATAAATTTTGCTATTATTGTGCTTGTACAATCCTTCACTCGCTGTGCCTCCACCCATCTGGTAAGTACTCAGTCACGGTGAAGATGTATCGCGCACCCGTCTTCTTCCCTAGAGGTTGAATTGGTCATACAAAGTCAATCACCCACTTCTCGAAGGGTTGTAGTTATATTGGTGGATTCAACAGTAGCTCATACCTATGTGAGGGTCTGCAAGTCCTTTGGTATGTGCCACATGCCATACAATACACTTTTGATTCCTTATGCAAGGTCAGCCACCACAACCCAGTGCGTAAAACCTTTTGCACTGTTCCTTTAACTGCATAATGACATCTTGCATCTCCTCCATGAGCCTTGGTGAGTATGTTGTTTCATTCAAACTCTAGCACATAACATCACAATATTTCATCTACTCCCATTTTGTACAAGTGCCCTGCAATGGTAGAAAAGTCTATCGCGTGCACCACTAGTTCCTTCTTCTCTTGGCTTGTATATCCTTCCAGAGCCGCACCTATCATCAAGGAGTGTATAATATCTTCAAAGTGGTTATCTGTGACACACATTGCAAGGAGTTGTTCATCAGGTAGTCCTTCCTCCAAATTAGTAGGATCTTCGCCAATTTCAATGTGCAAAAGGTGATCAGGTCTTGCATTCAATCGTCCTAGTTTCACAATGACTTCAAAATCATATTCCTCAAACAAAAAGAGACAAATGCATATATTTCCCCCCAAAACAGGCTTTTTGACTAGGTATTTCAATACGGAATGGTCTGTATACTCCTTAAAATGTCCACCTAATAGATAATGCCTAAACTTCTGGAGCACGTACACCATAACTAATCCTTCACGCTTTGTCATGGAATAATTTTTCCCAACTACGGATAGCTTCCTACCTACGAATACTATAGGGTGATCCAAGTCCCCTTCAACGGCCTATGTTGGTACTACTCCTAGTGCAATACATGACGCATCCACATGCACATGAAATTCTTTCTTCCAATCTAGGAAGACTTGGATTGGTGCGGTGACCATTTTCTCCTTTAACACATCCAATCTCTTTTAGAATTCTTCATTCCAATAGAATGTAACATCCTTTTTTAGAAGTTTTTCCATCGACATGGTGATCTGGGCATAGCTCTTGATGAATTTTCTATAGTATCCCATGTGCCACAATGTTACGCGTAGCTGTTTCACACTCCTTAGCACCTCCAAATTGATTATGATCGCGATCTTCGCAAGGTCTACCATCAACCCTTGATTGGATATCACACGACCCAACAAGATCCCAAAAGGGACACAAAACAAACATTTCTTTATATTGAGCATGATCTAGTAAGTCCAGCATGTATCTAGCATCAAGCACAGACTTGCCACATGGCTCTTTACCAGTCCAAACACTGTCCAATTGTTAAAGTATACTTCCAGAAATTTATGAATGAAATCCTTGAATGCCACGATGACTACGCGAAAAACGATCGACGGCGTGTTCTTCATCCCAAAAGGCATCACCGTATACTGGAAGCATCCCCATTTAGTCATGATGGTTGTCTTACTTCTATCCTCTATTGCAATCTTTATCTGATGGTACCCAAAGAACTTCCCATCAGTGAACGAATATGCTTCTTGGATGCCAACATTATCTAGGACCTCATCGATGAATGGAGTTGGGAAGAGATCATGCATGCAGGCATCATTCAATTTCCTAAGGTATACATATATCCTTATTTCCTCCTTCTATTTCTTTTCCTGAACCATTATTGGGCTTACCCAATCAGATTCTTCAATTGGTTCAATGATACATGCTGCGAGCATCTTATCTAACTCTAAGTAGACCCTTTCTTTATACTTCGGATTGAGGCAGTAAGGTAGTTGCTTCACAAGTTTTACATCTGGTTTTAGGTTGATCTTCATGACACCAAGGTCTCCTATTATCCCCTTGAGATTTGAAAAATTCGTGTGGAACAGATCCTTATATTCACAAAGTAGTTTAGTGACCTTCTTTACTATCGCATCATCCCAGTAGTCCCCAATATTTGCAAAGTTTGGCTCTCCCTTTGTGCCAATGTTCACCTGTCTAGTTTTGAGTGGCTTAATTATGTTGGGGTTCTCTAATTGCGATCCTTCAAATTCGTGGTGACCTTTAGTTTCTTGAATATTAATCTTCCTCGGGTCTTTGTCTTCTTCTTATTTTGTCACATTGTAGCACTCCACCACGTGGCTCAGTTGGGTAGTCCAATTAGGTTGAATCAAATCTAGAGGATCCTGTGGTATCCTTAAAATTGATGTCTTAACTTCCTGAAACACTTCATCGATAGACTCAAATTCATCCTCAAAACTGAATGTTATAAAAAATCCTTGGCATAAGATATCTCATTCTTTGGTGCCATGGCAGATTCCTTCTCTAAGTACCAATTCATTGGTATAACATCCAAGGTATGAAAAAGTAGATGGACCCACTCCAGTTGAGGCTTCACTCCATACACTTTAGTCCATTTGGCCAAATGGTCATGTGGATCATTTCTTCCATCATACATTTCTGTTAATCGCACCTTCAAATGACCAAAGCATACCCACGTCATTCTCCTATATTCACGGAAATCATCAAAACTATCTTTTTGCGTACCCCACCATCTTGCGGGCACACTGCACAACATCCAATCCAATGCATGGAAGTGATGCTTATATGTTACTCCCCTTTCTAATGCATCCAAAAAGTGATCACAATCAGTTAACCCATCAAAGTGAGGTATATTTCTTACCTATGATGATACATAGTGCAACAACTTAGTCATCATACTACAACACAACGTAGATACTTCATGCAGTTGATTTTGCTAGTGCTCCATTTCTTCATCTAAATCTGATTTGCAAGAGCTATTGTCGTCCGATGAAATATGTCTGTATATTATCGGATTCACCCAATCCTAATATCGCGCCGTTATTTTGTAAATTTGGTCCAAATTGTCATCACTTTCATAATCGTGGATTGGTTCAGTCTAGCGCGGTCCTTCTGTAAGGTCCAGTGGCACCATTATACAGAGATATTTTTCTTGAAATATGATCTTTTGCTTCTTCAAATTGATTACCCCGTTCATTTCAGTGGCCCAATCAATCCCAAGGAGCCCCGGGTATGGATTGTTGTCATCCACAATCTCTATCACTTCAAATTTATCTAGTGCACTCGTGCCTTCGGTATCAATTATTACCTCTTGCAACCTCCCCATTGGGATGATATTATAATGATTCCCCATCCTTAACTGAATTGAAGACCACTATAGTGCATGTCTCCCTAATATTTCCCATGTCTGTTTCAGAAAAACATTCGCATCGGACCCTAAGTCCAAGATATCTTGGTCCATTTCGTATTCTCCTATTTGCGCAATGAGTCTCATCTCAGGTCCAGTTCTTACCTCATGCTTATTAATGAGTTTTCCTTGCCATCATGCCTGTTGATCAACTCCTACAGTCCCTTCATAGCCTTGCTATTGTGGAGTAGTTTCATGTAGGTCTCGAAGAACATGGTAATCATGGCTAGGTTCGTTCCTTTAGCCGACTTCTTCTGACTCGTTGAGGTAGAGGCCTTTGTGAAAATTTTCTTCGCTTCCACAAATATTTCTTTTACATTATCTAGATCAAACCCAGTCTCCTTTTCTGGTGCTTTGCAGACCCACTCACCTTCTTCAAGTTGCTTCCCCTTATCCTCACTTGTTCTTGCTTCACTATGCAGCACAATATTTACCTTAGGATCTTCCTCGCGAGGCTTGACCCTCATCATTTGCAGGTTCTGAGTTGGTTGCTAAGGCTGCACCCCCTTTTCACATATCTTAGCTAACAATATAGGGCAATCCTTCATCGCATGGCCAAACTGAGTACAATAACAGCATGAAATCCATGCCAGATTCAGGCAGTCTCGTGTGTAGTGTCCTGGTCCTCCACAATTGTAACAAATAACCTACCCTTGACTTCTACTAGGTCCTCCTCCACCTTAGCCTCGGCTCCACCCCTGATACTCACCTCGTGCTCCTCTAGCACCTTGGTCAAGAGCCCACATTTCTACCTACACCGTGTATGTAGGTTTCTTTTCCATCATTATTTCATAACTCCGATAATTGCACTCATCACGACCCACAGATTGACAAAAGTTGCAGAAGTGTTGTTGGAGTGTCTGTACGAATTTCTGCAGCAAATGGAAATTGTCTATTGTATGCTTCCCAGCTTCCTGATAGATAGAACACCATAGTGTGGGCCCTGAAATTGGCCCTGCTAAAGATTCCGACCTTAGAGGCAATGGTCCCCCTGATGCAGCATAATTTGTGAAAATTGGACAGTGATCTTTGTCATGCCCCTTGCTTTTGCACTTTAGGCACCACACTTCATCGCATGCCCTTGCGAGTTGTCCTATATTTCTTCAAACTTTTCATTTCTAGGAAAAGTTTTTGCAACTACGCATAAATATGTTGAAACCCTAGATTAGCATCCTGCATTGGTGTCTCATTCAATCTCATCGTGATTTCCAGAGCTTTTCCCTACATCACAATCTTATGTTGTGATAGCACAACACTTAGATGAGGTAGGAGCAAGGCCACAAAATATTCATGGTGCTTCCCATCAGTCAGATTCATGTTGGCTTATGTTATGAAACCAGCTCAAGAAAGATAGAAAAGATAGATCAACGCCTTAGAATTTAGCCTCTTCGAGGGGGCAACCTCCTTTACATTACAT
>APFE030745290.1:27059-57278 GCA_000404065.3 Pinus taeda
CAGATGCTTTATGGATGTGGGGATTTTCCATTCCTTAATGGCTTTAATTTTTGCTAGGGTCTACCTTAACTCCTTCATGAGATACAATATGACCCAGATATTCCACCTCTTGTACTCCAAAGAAACATCTGGATCTTTTTGCATATAATTGTTTCTCCTCCAATAGTTGTAGCACCCTGTAAACATGTTCAACATGATCCTTCCAAGACTTGCTGTAGACTAGTATATCATCAAAAAATACTAACACAAATTTTCTAAGGAATCGTTTGAAAATTGAATTCATCAAACTTTGAAATGTTGAAGGTGCATTGGTAACTCCAAAAGGCATGACCAAAAATTCATAATGACCCTCATGAGTTCTAAATGATGTTTTTGGAATGTCTTCAATCTTCATTCTGATTTGATGATACCCTGAACAAAGATCCAACTTGGTGAAGTAAATTGATCCATGCAATTCATCCAGTAATTCATCAATGAGAGGAATGGGGAACTTATCTTTAATAGTGAGCTTGTTGAGCTCCCTATAATCCGGACACATGCGCCATGATCCATCCTTCTTGTGCACCAATACTACTGGAGCAGAGAAAGAACTCTGACTTGGTTGAATTATACCAGCCTCTAGCATTTCTGCAACCATACGTTCAATTTCACTCTTTTAGACATAGGGATATCTGTACGGCCTGATGTTTGGAGGAACACTTCCTGGAATCAGATGAATAGTATGATCATGATCACGCATAGGTGGGAGACTTTTAGGAGTCTCAAATACCTTGGAATGATTATCCAGGACTTTTTGGAGATCTGGAGAAATAGATGATTCTAATGTGGAAACATCTAGCGAGCATAATTGTGCAATTACACCTCTTTGTTCCTTTTTTAGAAGCTTTGTCATACCATTAGATCTTATTATCTTTCCTAGTTTCCCTGCAATACCCCTTAATACAACTTCCTTTCCTTCCATAGAAAATTTCATGAAAAGTTCTTGAAAATTAAAAGCTATTGTACCCAAGGATTGTAGCCATTGGACTCCTAGTACAACATCAGCACCTCCCATTGGAATGGAAAGCATTGGGCTAGTCAATACATATTCTCCCATGGATAGCTTGATATTATGGCACTTTCCAGAACAATTTATTGTTCCTCCATTTGCAATCATCACTTGACACTCTGGTGCTGGATATAGGAAGCAATTCAATTCTTTTGCTACCCTACAATGAATAAAATTGTGGGTGCTTCCTGAATCAATCAACACTATTACCTTTTTCTTCTTGATTTGTCCTTCTATCTTGACAATTTGAGGAGTGGTAAATTCCTGCCAATGCATTACAAGATATGGTCGGATTTATTTCTTCTTCATCTAGGCTTTGTTCCTGGAGTATATCTTCTTCTTTTGACCTTTCTTGCTCCTTTTCTTCTTCCTCTTCACAATCTATGTAGAATAATTTCTTCTCAGCACGCTTGTGACCTTTAGTGTATTTGCTATCACAACTGTAACAAAGCCCTTTTGCTCTTTTTTCTTCCAATTGTTGTGGTGTCAACCTTATAGGTTGTGGAAGACTAGGGGCAAAAACACTTACGTCTTTATAGTTGTGAGTGGTATGCTTCCTGGTTACCATAATTTTGCTTTCCATTTTTCTTGCTAACCTGAATGCCTTCTCTAATGAATCAGGTTCCCAAAGGCGAACATCATGTTGGATATTATCCTTTAAAGACCCTATGAACACATCAATCCTATGATCCTCTGGAATATCTTTTACCCTTATGTTTCAATTTTTGGAACTCCTCAATGTGCTCCATTATTGAACCCTTTTGTTTGAGACTTATCAATTGGCTAAAAAAAGTGTTGCTTTTTGTATCCTCATAATGTGCTATCAATTCTTCCGTAAAAATTGCCCCAAGTGATAAATTGTTTGCGAGAGAAAAGTTATTGATACCATACAAACTGATTTGGTTCCAAATATAAAGTTGCCATACGTACCTTTTGTGTGTTTTGCACATTATTGAGATCGAAGAACTGCTCCATCTGTAATATCCATGTGGCAGGATCCTTGCCATCAAACTTCCTCATATCAATTTTTTGAATATGGTGAGTCTTCGATCCAACATTAGAGTCTATGGAATCATGATTAACATTTCTTTTGTTCTCATCATGAGTTTCCTTTAGTACCCTTTCACCCTTATTGACCATTTCTTGTAGCAACTTATTCATATTTATCTTCAATTCTTCCATCTTATCATCCATGCCATCAATTTTAGGTTCTACGCCTTTCTTTAAACCATCAATCTTAGCTTCTACATCTTTCCTTAAACCATCCATCTTAGATTTTGTTTCTTTTTGTGCAAGTGACACTTGTTGCACTTGTTCTTGTAATTTTGATATATCATATAACATTTCTTCTTCTTCTTCATGAGTCATGCTAGAGCTTCTAGGCTCCTTACTAGGCGTTTGCATTTTCTTTCCTCAGGGCATTAGTTACCGATAATAATGCTCTATTATTCCCTTTGAATTCCTTCAAAATAAATTTTCAAACCAAGCTTAAACAAAAATTTAAGAAAATCTACACACCTTTTTTCACTTTGTAGGAGCTTGATATTGCTTCTGATGTATCTCTGCACTTTTCAATCATATAGTTCTAAATTTGTGATCTGTAGTATCCCTTTGTGTCCTCTTTTCAATGCCACAAGTCTGACCCAAATTGGTTTCTCGAAGGAAGAGTTATGTGAAATCTCCCACAGTGACTTGATTATAGACTAGTTTAGTAGAGCGAACTTGTACGACGTGCCACGAGTCACTGTTTCGACCTTTGGATCTAAAAAATACATACAGGAAACTACAGTCCGTCCTCTTTCTACAAATTCTTATGAAATTTCAATCTGATCCCTAGAGAGAAAGTTATGACGATTTTTCCTAGGTCACCTGTTTGGAATGTAATTCAGGAGTCTGCAGAAAGACCAACTTCCTCAAATCCTATCTCCACAAATATCACGTGAAAATCTCTGAAATTTGGACCCAAGGTTCAGCGCGATTTCTTCTCAAATGGGTTGTTTTTGCGACTTCTGAAACGTCACCGAAAAAAAGTTATAGCGAAACGTCCACGATGACCTGTTTGGAGCAGCGAAACCCTAGAATCCAAAGCTCTGATACCAAATGTTTTGAAACCAGCTCAAGAAAGATAGAAAAGATAGATCAACGCCTTATAATTCAGCCTCTTCGAGGGGGAAACCTCCTTTACATTACATAAATGAACAATTCTTGGATGATTCAAATGACAAAACCTCTTTCTATATATAGCAGTCTAGGGAGTCACAATATAACCAGTCGACCTAACAATAATAATAATATAAAGCCACAAAAATAACAATAGAGGGATTCTATGGGGCACATTAATAACAATATGGGGGCAATAGGGGCACAAAAATATTAATAAGGGGTATAACTACAATAGTAATGGGTTAATCACTAGTATTATAAGGACCCAACAACTTCACGGATTGTACACTTCAATATTCGATCCAAATCTGAGGGCATCTCTCCAACCTTCATCATGATCTCCTTGAATCCCACAATTGATTTCACCTTAGACATAAGTCTACTAAATTCCTTATTCAACGTAGTCTGGATATCTACCAACGCAGATGTCGGATTATCAGTGAAGTACTTAATGTACCAAGTTAGTGCATAGTCCTACATAGCACTAACCAACTTCGCTTTCTTCATTTGATCATTCGCGATACCCTAATCTTCCCATATAGCCTTCACGACGAACCAAAACCGATCCAAATCATTGTTTCCCATGCCCTTGAACACTGTTAGCTTTACGGAGATCACCATGTTAAATGGTAGTGGAGGTGGCAGTGGTGTGGGTGAGGGTGTAAGTGGTGGGGATGTAGATAGAGGTGGTGTGGGTGGATGAGGTATTTGTGGAACCCTTACTTTATCAACTGAATAGTGCTCTGCGAAGAAGCCTATGCTTCTCCCTCGTTGTCACTAAGAGGAGGCTCAACCAATGGGATATATTCAGGGCCTTTTCTTCCTCCTTCCCTAAAAGTCCTTCCACTTCTCTTAGCCCCAAACATGAGGGTAATTGCATAACCTGCTTTTCACACAAGAGCATCTTAATCCAAGTATTTGAAGATTTCAAAAAATAACCTCGCATCCCTTTGAAGAAGCGGTGCTTTGCTTCACTGTAACTGACTGAAGTGTCGACCGTGAACTCTGTCACAAACCCTCCTAAGATACGATTGAGCCAATGATCAACAGAGCATGTGATTTTATCTACAAAGGGTTCTAATTTCTGTACTAGCTCTAGGGTCTAGACAATCAGACCATCAAGTCTCCACCTTCCTTGGCCATCTGCCAACTTCGTGATCCACTGGTATTATTAAAATAGGAAGGAACAAAAGAAAATTTTATGTATCTTTGTGTATAGATATTTGTCCAACTACGGTTCTTTTGTCAATCACGGATTCCTTTTTTCTTGCACCATGAATTCATGGATTTTTCTATCCAACTAGTTTTCAATTTCCTTCTTAGTTGGATTCCAATGATGTGACATCACACATCTCGTTATGAAGATCTTTATTCTGATAACAAAACGATTTGTTTGCTTGATGGGCCCTGGCCCAGGTTCAGAATTAAGTAGCAAAGAAAATTCCTACACTATTAGCCCTTTCGGCATCAATCTGTGGAGCATAGACTAAAGTCTCACCCGAAGCAGTATGGGGGGATGCGGGGACCAAGTTTCTACACCTTGATATGGTTGTGATGTCGTTTATTTACCCTAAACCTTCGTCCGCGTAGACCAACAAGCCATTTAGGGCTTGTCAAAGTACTTCTCTTATTCATTCTTGAAGCCTACGCGAAAGTCTCTGATCATCATTTGAAGACCCAAGATGGATAGTTCAGGAACTTACGTGCTTCTATAATTATTCTTACTTTTGTATTTACAGAGATTCGCTTAAGTATTGGTTAAATTTAACATACATTATGGTTATCTCTACATAAACAAATATTCCTACTTGCGTTCATATGACAAATTAAAATACATATATTTGCGCATCAATATAGCATTAATTCATAACCCGAGTATTCAATATAACATAATCGCACATTAATAAATGAAGTAAAATAATGCATACACTCATAATTTGACAATACCTCTCTTTATTTATAATCCATATTTTTGTTACACACTCTAACTACCCTACGCAAACAGTTGGAGGGGTCTGCGCACTCAGGTGCAGACTTCTACCCTAGGCCTCCATGCACTCAGTTGCAAAGCCTCTTCCTATGCTAAGACTCTTCACTCTTAGCTCTCATAGACCCATGAGCTTCCTCAAAACTCTACCAAAAACTTGTGACTTCGCTGCCTTAGACTCTTCTAAGACTCCCTTGTTATACAATCCCATGGTCCACGGACCAAGGGAGGATCTCATCAAGCCGACACAATTTTCTAAACTAAGGGCAGAAAACCCTTTTTGACTGCTTACATATTTGTGCTCTGCAGTCACAAAATGTGGAGACTTTACATTCTTTCCTACAAAATTTGGGCTTTCTGCCCCAAAACCTGGGCTTTCAACCCCAAAATTGACCAGAGGGGACCCATTCCCAACACATAGTTTACTTAAATGATCTACAACAACATATAGATAATCATGAGCTTTCCTAGACATTGGTTGTCCACTGACAAGATCCATAGAAATCCTTTCCCAAGGACGTGAATGGATAGGAAGTGAAGTGCACAAACCCAATTTCATATTGTTATGCTTGATAAACGAACACATGGAATATCCTTTTACATATCTTGAAATAGTTTCATTCATGTGAGGTCAGTAACAATACCTGTGAATTTGAGCAATTGTTTTGCGTACACTAAAGTGACCATAAATAAGAAAAGTGTAGGATTCCATTATGTCATTGACTCTTTCAACTTGTGGAACACATAGATTGTAAATATGATACACAAAATTGTTATGAACATGATAATCCAACTCTTCAACATGATTTCCTTGACTCAAAGGTCCATAAACATGTTTAAAATATTCATCTTGAGAATACTATTGAATATAAATTTGATGCATGATTGAATTATGCTTAAGAATGACAGATGCATTAATAATAGGGCTAGATAACACATTTGCAGCTTTGTTGCATATACCTTTCTTATATCTGATTACCAAATGAAATAGCTATAGGAATCACATCCATCTAAAATGTCTATATTGTTGTAGCTTGTTTTACGATTGTAAATATTGCAAAGGTTGATGCTTAGTATGAATAATCCTTTCTTTGCCCACCAAATAATGCTTCCATTTCTTCATGATTTGTATGAAAGTATACAACTCTTTACCATCAGTTGGATAGTTAGCTACTTCATTGGTAAATATTTCAAAATGATAAAAAATTTATTTACCATTTCACATCAAAACTACTTCCATGGCATAATCACTTGCATCGGTTTGAATTTCAAAAGGTTTCTTAAGATCTAGAAGTGCTAGAATTGATGTTGCACTTATTTTCTCTTTCAGTGTGTTGAAGGTTTTCTACTACTTTCCTCCCCAATGAAAGACATTTTTCACACTTCTCAAAGCATGTAATGGTGTTTCAATGAGTGAGAAGTTAGAGATAAATTTTCTCCAATATTCTGTTGCTCCCAAAAATCTTCTAATGTTTGCTACAATGTTGGGTTTAGGCCAAATCAAAATAACATAACTTTTGAAGGATCAATCTTCAATTCACCCCCTCATACAATATGACCCAAATAAACCATAGATATTTTCCAAAATTCACACTTAGACATCTTTAAATACAAATTTTCCTTTTTCAAGACATCTAAAACGTGTTTCACATGCTTTATATTCTCTTCACGAGTCTTAATGAAAATCAGAATATCATCTAATTAGACTATGAAAAAAACATCAAGTAATGCACTCAACCCGTCATTCATAACTCTCATGAAAGTTGTGGGTGCATTGCAAAGCCCAAATGACATAACTAACCATTTAAACACACCTTGTTTTGTCTTGAAAGAAATTTTGCAAATATCATCTTTAAAAATACTTATCTAATGATACCCGCTTCCCAAATCCAACTTAGTAAAATAAACAACTTCCTTTAACTGATCCAGAAAATCATCAATGGGAGGAAGATGATAATGACTATTTACCGTGATCTTGATCAAAGCTCTAAAATCCACACTCATGTGCCATGTACCATATTTCTTTGGAACCAAAAAAATAGGACACCCAAAAGGAGATGTGTTAGGCATGATGACCCCTCTTTCAAGCAGCTCTTGAATTTTCTTCATGATTTATGCATTCTCCAGAACTAACATTCTATACATTCCAATATTTGGAAGTCGTGCATCTTGATAGTGAATCTCATGTTGGATTCCCCTTTTAAAAGGAAACATTTTAGGTTCCTGAAACATCTTGTCATAAGTGTTAACAACTTCAACCAATTCATTATTTAGTTTAGAATCACATCTTGTGAAAGATTCATATTCAACAATATCTTTAGCTTTAATCATCAACAACACAAAATTCTTACTAACATTTACAATCCTTTTCATCCGATCAACACTTACAAGACATAATTTCATCTTCTTGTGATGTGATCAAATAATAAGCTCAACTCCATATTTAAAAATATGATATTTGTTCTCATGATGATAGAATATGGATTTCTGATCATACAAGTATGGACCCCCTAAAACACTTTCGAAAATATCAAGTGGTACAACATCAAAATCTACCTCATCTATAAAATTAGAAGTGATGGTGAAATTGAGCTTAAATGTTCTTGTGACTTGTAATTTGGAATCATCAAATACTCAAGCCAAAGGGTAAGGTTTAGTATGAGGTGTAGTTTCTAGATTAAGTTTCCTGAAAACTGCTTCAGAGATAAGGTTGACCTGGGATCCACTACTAAACAATGTATCAACTTTCATATATTTTGTAATGACCCCGATACAAAATAACTCACTTATTTCTTTATCATTTTGAGACTAAATAGGATTACTAGAAGAAATATTACTAGCATTAGAAGCTATACATTTCATTACCATGGTTATGATTTTGGTTTCATCACATGAATCAGATACTAAATCTTGCTGAGTTGTAGAAACAACCTTTTGTTTCCCCTTGTTATTGAACTTATTTGGTCCCATTTCTGGATGTATTTTAAAATAGTGGTTTTCATTATGGCCTTATTTTGAAAAATGTTTATAGGAAAGTTTCTCTCCCTCTTTCTTGACTATAGCATACTTTTTTTCCTTCTCCTTTAAACTTCCCCTTTCCATTGCCTCTAGATTAGGAAGGTTTCTTCCTAGTCTCTTGAAGAACATTCTTGCCTCTTGATTCTAAATGAGTTTCCTAAACACATACTTCATGTGTATTGGTGGGATTAAACATTAGTATGTCTCAAATCGCTATGTAATATAATTATGTATTTAAGGAGAGTGTATTGGGAAGACAAATCAACACCCAAGATTAAATCTCTTCTTCGAAATTCTTGCATGTAACTTTGGACAATATGACCTTTAGCTTGTCTAAAAATTTTCCAATCCAATATTTCCTTTTGCATGAAAGCTAACAGGTAAAAATTTCCTTAATGAAAAGATAAAATCATAACAAGAAGAGATAATTTTACGACTTTTCTTCAATTCTTCTTGAATTCTGGCCTCCCACCAAATGAGGATTGCAATTTCCAAATAAAGAGAAAAAATTTAGATATTTGTTACCTCATCAACAATCTTTTTAATCCCACAATAAAATTCACTTTGTTGAACCCAATTATCCAACTTTTCAAAATTCACTCCGCCATTTTACATAGGAAATTCAAACTTGACATCAAGTTTAATCAAAGGAGACTCACCATGAACTTATGGAGATGGAGGATGAGTAGGTCTATGAGATGAAGGAGGTGAAGGAGGAGGTGAGGATGGAGGTTTAGATAGAGTTGAAGGAGGAGGTGGAGGTGGAGGCTTTCTCCCATCACCACCATTACCTTTCGTATGATTTGAAATTTCTCCTTGCAAACATGTTTTCCTCTCATTGTACAAAGCCTTTACCATCTCAAACATATCATAGAAAACCTTTCTAAAATCTCTCTCATCCTCAGACATTAGCTCTTGTCCTTCTTCATGTGCACTGTTTGGTGGAGTTTGTGGATTTTCTGACCTCCTTGAAACAATTTGAGGTTTTGGTTATTCAAACACTCCTACTCTTATCAATTTAGACCTTGTAATCATTCAAGAAAACACTTGAAAAAGATGTCAAACCTTCATAATAATCATTTTGTGATACCAAACTGATCTAAAATTAAAAATTGAAGGTTTCTCGAAAAAATTTCAAGTTATTTTATGTCTTATGGGAAAGATAGAAATTTCAAAAGAACATCAACTTAGTAATTTAGTTAGTTTTTATATATTTTAACAATGAAAAATAGACAACATGCAACATCAAAAAACAATAATATGATGACAACGTTCACCCCTCCTACACTACATCTCTATGTCCAAATTCCATGGTTGGCCCTTTATATTATATGCTCAAATTTAAAATTACATCCACATACAATGCTCAAATTAGAAAAATAACACCGCCATTGTGTCCAAAACACACAAAAACCCCTCCATAGGATCTACCTGGGCTCAAAAAGGCTGAAAATTTCCCAAGTTAGGTCACCTTATTTATTTCCATGCTAACTCTCCTCCAAAATTGACCCTCTTAAAACTCAAAATGAATTTTGACAACGAAGACATTGCAAAGCAACATTTTCGCGCCGATTCATTAATAATGCCATAAAAAAGGGTGTAAATTGTTGGATGGTTAAGCACGTCAATAGGGCCACACCCCTATTTCTCTACCCCTAGGTCATATGGTAATTAACCTGTCTAGAGGTTAGGCATAGGAAGGGTGATAGGCATCTAACCTTACCCGAACCTCCCGCTAATAGTTTTACAGTTGCGATATAACCTCGGGCTAGGGTGACATGCTCTGCCCCTTTATTGCTTCCACTTATGGTTTCATTGTAACCATAGGGTATAGTGTTAGGGCCATGTGCCCTGTCCCACTCCACTTCCGCCCACGAACATGTTTTATTCCATATAATCATGGGCTATGTTGGTCTGGTGAGCTTCTCAACCTGACCCTTCCCCTAATGCACCATCAGTAGCACATTATCAATAATCGTTAACCCATTATATAACAAGAAACATAATGGTGCAGAGGTATAGTAGATGGTTATATTGCAAGGGGTCATTGGGTCAAACCCAATAAGTTTAGTTGGTCCATAAAGAAAAATTTTACATGAACTTTGAGGGCTACATGGTGCTCTCTCATAGGGCGAGATGGCAACTTCCAATTGGCTCCACACCAAATTTGTAAACTAGTAAAAACATGTCAACTATCCATGTACAATCCTAGAATGTGGAAGCACGAGATTGGCTCATATAACAACTATACTACATAATAACTTGATGATGTCAGTGCAATGTCATCATACTATCTTCCCAGTCAGTTGCCTAGTCGACCCTGTAAGTTGAATTTTTAATTGTTTGTCAAAAACTTCAGAATGTGATAACTTCCACATACTATGTTAGATTAGGGCAGTTTAAGTGTTGTTAGAATCAGAACAACAAGATATATTTCTTGGCATAGGTTTCGAGATAATTTGAACACTTTTTTTTTTGAGCATATTTTTTATTCCCTAGATTATTGGCCATATTGTTTCCTAGGTGGTCTAGGTTTAAACCCCATGAGATCTCACTTTGGTGATTGGTTATTACAAGTTTGTTTTCATATAATATATGGTTTTCATGAATCATATATATATATATATATATATATATATATATATATATATATATTAAAGAATTTCTATGTTTAGCCAAAATCGTCACCATATTTGGCTCCGCTGCCAACTTAAACACATTGTCTGGAGCTCTGCCATGCTTGTGGGTTGTCTAGGAAAACATAGTTTCCAACTAGGTGCCATGTGGAGCATCTGGTGGGTGACACATGGTGCTCCTAAGGGGTAAAATGTGACACCTCCTAGATGTGCCAAGTTGCACTATCAATGGCATATTTTTCCAATTTAAAAAAAAAACTTCGAATGAACGTAACTTTATCATACAAAATCAAATTGAGGTGTTGTTCACATTGTTGGAATCATCTCGATGATATCTCTGTCTTGTTACCAATTTTTTGTAGAAGAGTGAAAATCCATTATGTATTCATTCTAAACATAATATATTTGTTTTTTCCCACAAGTTAGATGATTTTTGTAATACCCTCAAAGAAAATGAGCCAATGTTATGTCGATGACCTTTATCTATCCATCATTTTGTGGATAGAAAGTCATACTCTTGTTTATATTTATGTCCACCCTTATCCAAAATACTCTAAGGAACTAATAATATCAATCCAAGATAATGGATGTGAGTAGTCCAAAATGGACCCATACATGTTGAAATAATGGTTGAGCAGTTTTCTCGGTAGTAATATGCTTATTAGATGGAATCAAGAAACACATATTGTTAAACTTGTCCACTACTACATACAAATAGTCATGGCTACTTTTTGACAAAGGCAACTTCCCTACAATATGTATGGAGATACTATCCTAAGGATGAGAAGGCATAGGGAGTGGTATGTACGACTCTAATTTTCTATTATCCAGGCTTACAAATAGAGTCCATCACACACCCCTTTACATTCTTGGTTACAATTTATTTTCTCTGAGGCCAATAAAAAAGCCTCAATAAATGATTTAAGGTTTTTCCTACCATAAAGTTACCAGCCATTAGAGAAGTGTGAGCTTCTCAAATTGCATGGACTCCTTCACTTGTACAAATACATAAGTTCACAAGATGGTAAAGAAACTTTCCCTTCAAATAATAGTTCTTCACCAAATGAAACTATTGAAGGGATCTCGTTGATATAAAATTATGAGCTTTTTGTAACCTAGTATATGACTAGATATACTCTAAGGGTTGATGGTTTGTATGTATGATAATCTACTTCCCTATCAAATAACGCTTCCATTTCTTGACACTTTGAACAAAGGCATAAAAATATTTTACATATGCGTGATAATTTACAACAACTTGAGAGAATGTCTCAAACTGGTAACAAACAGGCTACAATGCTACATCAATATTACACATATATCGTATCCACTAGAAACCATCTCAATCTTGAATTGTTACCGAAGGTTTGATAAGGCTATCTCTAGCATTATGTTGATCTTATTTTTCAAGGTCTTGAAAGCCTTTTGTTTCTTTCCTCCTCACTAAAATAACTACTTTTCATTGTACATGACCACATTTTGAAGTATCTCATGTTGAATTTACTTCTTGGGAGGTAATTCACCTAGTTCCTGAAAAATTTCATCATATTTAGAAAAAATATCAAAAATTTCTTTTTTGTGTGAAGGATTACAACCTTTGAAAGAATGAAATGTATCAACATATTTTATCATCACAACCATGAGCATACACTTCTTGTTGGAGTTGATGAGTCTCTTCATTTGTCCTGCATTGATAAGAGTTGAATTGAATTTAATGTGGTGAGATCTAATAATATATTCCACCCCATCTTTCATGATATGATACTTGTTGTCATTCCTAAAATATATTTTCTTCTTGTCATATAATCATGGGATTCCCAAGACTATGCCACAAATGTCAAGTGGGTCAATATCTAAATCAGCCTCACTCTATGAAATTTGAAGCAATAGAAAATGTGACCCTACATTTTTTGGTGACATTGAGTTTTTCATTGTCATGCACACAATAAAGAGGATAGAGTTTTGGATGAGATCCCATCTCCAAATAAAAATTTGTAAAAATTGACTTTGAGATTAAATCAACTTGAGAACCTAGAGAAAACAATGTATCTCTTTTTGTGTTCTTAGGTACAACTCTTATATCAAACAATTCACTTTTGTTTCTTTCATCATCATGAGATTTACTTTCATAACTTGAAATAGCATGAAAGGAACCTTTACCTTGTACCCAAATGGGTGTGATTTATGTCTCATCACCATATTCAAAATCAAGGTCATGTTTTTTTCTCCCCTTTTCCACCAAACTTATTAGGCTTTAACTCTAGATGTAGCTTCCAATAGTTCTCCTCATCATTCCCTTCTTTCTTACAATGAGTGAAAAAGGGATTTCCTTCCTCTTTCTTTTTTGTCACTATATTATTTTTTCAAGAAAAAATGATTTGATTCCATCTGTAGCATACTAACTAAAATATATCGCTCAATCATGCAACATGTGATTTATGTCTTTGAGGTATTTTAAGGCATTTATTCAAATGCTTTACATGAAAATAAGAATATATTACCTACAATACTATTATCATGCAAGAATGCTAGAATACCACAAAAAAAAATCATTGGGGAATTTCATCAAATAGTTTGTATGCAATAATTCAGTAAACCAATTTCAAACACTTTTCATTTGAACTAATATAGAAAATATTTTAGAGCATGAATCCTAAATCATAACAGTCCAAGTTATAATAACAATGGTATGTGATATATGGGAATTCCCCTCATTATTATCCATCTTTAAGCCTTTGTAACACCACACATGAAAAAGTTACAACAAAAATGGCAACATGACCTATTCGATGCATGCTTTTATGATCATCCAGGAAGATTTATTTCCTTTGATCATGCATCCCAAAATATCTTGACCCAAGATCTTAAAGTGGGGAAAAATTATCAATAGTAATTCCCCTCACTATGGTTTTTGTTTCAACTTTTTGAACCTCACAAATTAAATGTTATGGCATAAATTCCAAGATGACCTATTTGATGCATGATATTTTGAACATCCAGGAAGCTCAAATTCCTGTTATCATATTTCTTAAAATAAGGAATCCCAATATATAAAATTTGGACTAGATAATGAAAGGTATTTTATTGCATTATTCCCCAAGTTTCAAATTATGGAAAATCCCAAACAAAAAGTTATAATACAAATTTCAAAATGGCCTGCGTAAAGATGCATTTTGTAATCCTAGCTTCCAACTCTGACCATATTTGCTAAAATTCCACAACACAAAATTTGAAAATTGGACTAGATGATTAGTAGGATACCAACCCCCACCCTCCACTATGATCCAAGTTTTAACTTCTTGAACCTCCAAGAGTAAAATTTATAGCATAAATTTGAACATTAACTATTCAGAGAAGTATTTAAGAAGCCTATATTCCTTAACCAATGATATTACAAAATTTAATACATATAAAAACCTACATCCAAATAGTTTCACAACTATATTCACTATAAATTTGCTAAAGGGTAAATGCACATACATATAAACTTGTTGGAAATGGAAATGAAATAATCATGTATAAGAGATACTTAAATTGAATCAAATATTTTTCAATATGGAATTGAAGAAGGGTGAACCCCTCTCCAACCAAACATAGGATCAGATATGCTATAATATTTCTCAGAACTAGCCTCCCATGAGCCATATATTAATTCCTTGAGAGAAATACTAAACATAGGAATTTAGCACACAATTTCCATACCATATTTAACACAAGAAAATGAAGGCCACTCTCTATTAGGTTTTGTATCATCGGATGGTGTTGTAGTCTCGATAGTTGTTAGAGAGGTTAAGAAACACTATGACTTCATAACCCAAAACAAGTTTCAGGAAAATCCACCTAAAAATATTGTGATTAAGTCAATTGATCAACAATTAATTTGTTCGTAAGTCTAACTTACAGAAAATGATTTATTAAAAACACTTAATTGAGGAAGGTGATATCTCTCTAGAAACTCACATGGATTGACTAGGAAATGATCTCAACCACTGGTTAAGTCTTAATCTTGGCCATTGGATTCCCAATTGGAGATTATAAGAAGAGGTCCATGGGTAGATGCAGGAACATACTTGAAATTGATTTCCTTGGGTAGTTCGATTTCCTAGAGAGGAACATTCTACCATAAGAGTTCAAGTGAGAGTGGGGACACAAATACAAAGAGGAAGAGATAGTGAGTCCATAGGAATTCTTCCATTTTTAGAAAAAAAAACTATAGGAGGATTGATTTTCCTCAGTGACACTTCGCAGTGTTGCCACGAAAGCATCAAAGGAAGTGTTCGATTTGGCTAGTCAGAAGGTGGATTCAATTTTTAGGGACCGAAAGAATTTATGGAGCTTTCCAGTGAGTCATTATTAGAGGTAATGTTGGGTAGATGGATTGATGTTTTATAGTTTCCAGGAAGAATGTACCACTTCCTACATCATATTGGTGCATAAGCTAACGCAGGGGCTTTTGTATGTCCTGTTTGTGCCACTTATGGAGTTGGATCAGTGTCGAGTGAGGCAATAATTATTTGTCTAAATTTTGTGGCAACTTTCTTCTATAGAGGATTTCCATTTTGGATATATAGTTGTACTCATAATTTTCTCATTGCTACTTAGTAATAAAAACCCTTAGCTATTGCACTAGTTTTCCCAAATTAGGATTTTCCGGGGACTTTTATTCAAAAACAATAGTGTTATATTTTTGTTTCTGTGTGCTAGCATTTTCTCAGTTTCAATTTTATCTTCTGCAATATTTTTATTTATGAATATTCCAATGTGATTGATTCATTTTTGTTGTAGTAGTGAACTACTAAATTAATTTATTAGCTAGAAGAATTAATTCTAGTTGTTGCAATAAAATTGTAGTAGATTAAATTTTCACATGGTATTAGAGAAATTTTGATCAGATAGGGAAGCTCAGAAGCAAAAGTAGAAAATTTGATGTTGAGAGGGAGCAACAAGAAAACGTTTTTTGGGCTACACAGTGCCTAACCAGGTAGTGCAAATTGTTGGGAACTTTTATTTTTGAGTGCAGGGTTATGTTGACGATGCTGGACCCAACAGCATTCAGGGGCTCTCCCTAGTATGAAGTCCCAACAATACCTGACACCATTTGGTGTAGGAGTCCCATCTAGTATAATGGCCTAGTTTCCATTATCTTAAAGATATGCCTTAGCTATTTATTGTTAGCACATTAGAGTGCTTTTCTTTGTCTTTGAACAACGAGGTTCACATGCCTGGTGAGTGCTTAGTGTCGCTTTTGTAAAATTTATTTCACTACAGAGGCAAAGGGTGGAAGTGAGTCTTAGGTTGAAAGGTAATAGTCCCAAATCTACTAGAGACACACAATACAATGGGATGTGCATAGCTTCTGATAGAGTAGTCCACACAAATGCGGTAGGCACAAACACAAAAGATATCATGCACAACACTCAACGGAATAGTCCACACAAGTGTGATGAGTGTTATAACAAGGTTACATGGATGAATTTGTCGAGGGCCCAGCGGGATATCCCACATGGCTGAGACAACGTTAGCAACAGATAAGACACATTTCCAATAGAATATGTAATAAAAAAAACTTATATTATTAAATTTTCTTAATAAAAATAAAGCAACATGCATTAGCGTGCAAAGAATAGTCTTATAAACAAATACAATACATGTGTGAAAATGTGTTGCCATGTTAACAGGCTTCTGAATTAAGTGATAGTTCCAAGACACATTCGTACACCATTACATCAATAACACCGATAACGGGGTTTTGGAGCAGCTTCTCGCTCCTCAAAGAAAATACTAGAAAATATCAGGGCTATGTGGGAGGAGTCAAGCTGAAAAGTCCTTTGCGTGTAGAAATGAGGGGTATATATAGCCAAGGGTGAAACTGACCCTTGTAACTGTTAAAATTCCCTCATGAATCTTTGATTTACATGACTCTTCAACTTTACAGAATCTTCAACTTCACATGTGGGTCTCTTGGACTTCCACATTACATTACATTGATTATCACAACATGGCCCACAATAGTGATGTGGTCGAGATGACTCATGACACGAATCGACATGACAGAGCTGGTACGTTCATGCTGCTAGTGGTGTCCATGTCGAACTGCAGTGCTACTGAGTAATGAGTGTGCTCTTGGTGCATCATAGCTTCACCTCCACATGGCAAGGTGTGCGAAGTCTTCAATGGTCTTGGTGTTTTCTTGATGGTTCATGCATGCACATGTGTCTTCTTCACTTTCTTCTTTGTAGGCTTCATGTGTTTGTCTCTTCACTAATAAGTCTCCTAGCATGTGCTCCTTATTCATTATGTTCGTCGTCGCGCCAGGTTTAATCCATGTACCTATATCTGAAATCACTCATGATGAGATGACATCAAATCCATAAATCTCCTAGTCTACTATGATGCATCATCTTCCATTTTTGGGTACAAATGACCGGAGAGAGGACAAGGCTCTTAAACTACGTAGAGTATATTTCAGGTTGGGATGCAGGCTTCGGGAACTGTCAATGAAAATTTTATAGAGGTCACTAGGACATTGAGATGGGCAGTTTAGATCCGCAGTGACTGTCTATGGGATTTGTATCGGCTGGAGGGAAAATATGTGCAATGTTTCTGTGGAGATAGTGCAAGTAGTGGGGGAACAATGGTAGTGAAAACTATGCAGATTCTATAAGGAGGCTAGCAGCAGGCTGCGGGAGCTTGTTGGCCAAAACTACGTAGAGCTGGGAGGCTAGCTTGTAGGACATACCTGCATATTTTCTGGACTAAGCGGGATCTTGGGTAGCTAGGAGATATCCCATGAAACTACATAGATTTTAGGAGGATTAGTAGGTCGGCTAATAAGCTCACTGGCTGATATAACTACACATTTTGATGATAGTGCAGTGACATGTAGTTGGTTCTTATAAGGCATGTTTGCAAAATTTCTTCAGTCAGCAGAAGAGTGAATGCTTGGCAGATTTTATGCAAGTTTTTGGAGTAGTGATGCCTGGGATCATTGCCCAGTCAAAATATCTGGTTGACTAGCTAGAGGCTTGATGGCTTTCCTTACGGGTAGCACAAATTGAGATGACTTGCTAAGAAAATTTTTCACTGCTTTGGGTGACAGTCAGTTGGGTCGATTCCAGGATTGCACAATGCAGACTACCTGGGAGACAAGCTCAAGTACTACACAATTCTGGGCAGCAGTACATAATCACTAAGGGATGAGACTACGTAGTCTAGCTTAATGGAGGTCTCACTATTGGGGGGTGGTCTTGTTGATAGAGTTTAAGAAAAATGACTAAGTTTGTGAGTAAGTGAACTTGTAAATGCATTACCTTGTGAACACACACTCAACATGACTCAGGGACAAGACACCTTGAAACAACAAGACACCTTGAAGCAACAAGACAACATGCTTAATGTGACTAACCATTGGGTGTAGGAAATGAGTGTGAAAATTAAAATAGATCATTGAGAGATCGTGATGACACTTGCATGAAATGCATACAACTTCATGTGTGAGTGCGACAAATACTTACATAGAAAATTCAACTCAAACACTGCCTTCAATGTCAATAGAGCGAAGTCGCAAGCATGACATGGCAATCAACATGTCGAAGATGACAGTTTGGTCAAACAAGTGAAATGGAAACAAAACATGTAGAGGAAACATATGAGATGATGTTTCATGTTTCTGCACGTGCATGTTACTGACGACAAGATGATATGACAATGAAAAGTAGTCCTGCAAAATCAATTAAGAGGTGTACTTTGAAAGGTGCTCTTTACTTACCATACTTACCCTCAAGATGATCATGCATCCAACAAAGTTTGCATGCAGTCCTAATATTTTCCATTACTAGGTTCCTTGGTCCTTCTCCTCAACTCCTTGGAAGCGATTTCAGCATGTCACGTTTCTAGTAGTCACTGAAAGGTAGATCTGTTCAATTTCAGTGGACATTGACTGTTGCTGCAATGAGGCCCTAGGAGGCCCTTCTATGAATTTTCTGCATGCAAGACCAACAAGACAACTTAGACAACACTATGCAATTTTGAGGCTCAAGGCACTACTATGGGACAAGGTCATAGGAGGACACCTCTGCACAATTTCTGTGTGTAGTGTAGCTAGAATCCACTATTCATTTTGCACAGAAGTTCTGACTTCCTAACTGCTCTGCACATTTTTGGAGAGCAGTGTTGGTTGGGGTCTTTGTGGGCTACGAGGTTTCAATAGGCAGGGGAAGAAGCGTGATGGTTGCATAAGGAAAGTGCACAGTTACAGGAAGCTCCACGAGGCTAGGTTGCTTGGGAAAATGGATAGGTGTGCGATCGGTGAAACATATGTAAACATTGATAGGACTTGACTATGATCACACATAGATACTTAGTGATACAACGTAGACCATCCAAAATGCATAAGACATACTTTACTTGATGCAAAAACCTTCGTGACACAATTGTGTGAAGTGAGTGTGATACAGTTCTATGTAATGAAAACCACTCATGTGCACATGATTTCCCTTAAAGTAAAACAAAATTCCCTTTACGTGACAAACAACAACCCCTATGGCCAAAGATGACACATGATGCATGAAGATAAGAACATGGACAACTCTTAAGATCAAGGAGGGGAGCCTAAAATAATTTGCTCATCCGCTTACCAAGTAGTGACCAAGGATGATCGATCACAGGATCCAAGGTAGGCTCCAAAATTTGAATGAGAGCCAAAATTTTGGAGGATGGTTGTAGCCACTACAACACTTGGCAACACACTAGTAGAACTCCAACTCTTTGAAAGGATCTTGTTTCATAAAAAGCGAGTCTAACCCTTCCAGAAGTATTGTTTGATTCTTTGATCATCATGGTTTCCACACAAGGTGATTGAAAGATATAACACCTACCATGCCCTTGATCAATGAGCACACATTCCAAGCCAAGTCAACTTAGTTGTTTCAATCAGGGATGAGGGGAATGTTGATGCACAAGTAATATAGTTGTCGGAGTTTAGGTTTCATCTTTGTTATTTCTCTACTAATAGTAGGCCTATACAGTACCCCGATGGAGTCACGCAGGAACACAAGCATTGCTCTACTGCCACCAAGCCTAGTCAATACCCTGGTGGAGTTACTTGTCTCATCTCTTTGTGCATGAAGCCTTTTTCTTCTTTCACCTTATTCATTTTTCATTTTTTTTTAAAGAATTGTGCATATGCACTTATTTATTTCAGAGGCGGAAGGGGGATCCCAACATATTGAGAGAAGAATAGGTTATTCCTTCAAATAAGTATGTTATATATACCTTTGACATACTTATTAAGGTTTTCCCCCTCACCTCACTCTACTTGACTGAGCTAACAAGGGTTAACCCAAAAGAACCGATTAGAGTAGGTTGTACTAGTTAATAGTGTAAGTGTTGTGTTTTCACCAAGACTCACTCAAAACATAACATATTTTCCATCAAGGCATAATTGACTCAAGACAATAGTTCTTCAGAAAGAGAGAGTAGAATAGATAACCAGATGTTGATAGTTGTATAAGTCCTCTTAATTTTTCCCAGCTTGTCTCAAGAGCCAAACACAGTTTCGAAAGGCTAACCTATGGGTACAAGCAAGAAATGGAAACGAAAAGAAAAAAACAAAAGTAAAGTGAAAGAAAGATAAGTAAGAAAAGCAAGAAATAAAGCAAACCAAACCACTTAAGTAATAAAACAAACATGCAAACTAGAAATAAAAGCAAATAAAGAATCAAATACTACTCATACTCCTACACTAAATAGTGTATGGGCCTACTCACATGAAGTGATATTTCTAATGCAGCGACCAGTGCATTGACTGGTCCATGTTGGTGAAGGCATGTTTAACAAGAAAGATATGCATGTAAACCAGTGAATAAGAAAGATAGATCCATGAATACCAACACACTTCGAGTTCTAAAACATCCACAAAATAGAAAAGAGCGAATGCACAAAATAAAATTGTTGTAGATGTACCATGTTGTTGCGACCCACTATGAAGACGGTAAGCATACACACTCCTTGTGACATATGAGTGAACATGAGAAATACCAATAGATCATGCCTTGGAATCACACTCATTGTGTAAGATTCATCCAAAGCTTGAGCGATGGGATCATGTGATTCGAGTGGGGAAATCAAAATTTGGTTGTTTGGTTGATCTTCAATGCAAAGTAGAGAGTGATGAGGAGCCTTGGGTGTTTCGAAAATTTTCTAAATCAGAAGTGGAACTAACCTCATGACGGGGTTTCTACTATGTCAATAGGTAGATCATCGGAGACCACTGGCTTAGGCATATTAACACCAAGTGAATTAACATCATGATCAAATAAAGAAGTATAGAGAAAACAATAACCATGATCAGAAATTTGGGATGTTTGTCGACATCATCATGATATTATGAATCATGTAGAGGGGTAGATGAGGAGAAAGCATGCTCACCCTCTATGTTTTTAGAAATGATAATTAACAGATGGGACAGATTTTCAGAGGACGATGCGTACTCTCTATAATGTAATGACAGATTGAAATCTTGCGTGTCCTATGAAGGATCGGAAGTAGAAACATCCAGAAATGAGTTTTCATAGGGAGGATTAAAAGTGGAAGGATCACAAGGGATGCCAGGATAGAGTGGACGAAGCGCGGATGGAAGGGATTCATCCTTCACCATGGGTTATTATTTAGATTCCCACACACACTTATCATGAATGATAACGTAGGTTGGTTGTACAACATCGACTCCTTTGACAACTTCATCCTCATTCGCAACAAGTTTGGAGTCCGGAACGGAAGAACACAAGACAATACAATCCATAGGATCACCGTAATGCAACGATGGAGGTGGAGGTAACAATTCCACATGAAAGCTAGCAGGCTTGCAAGAGAAATTTGTATAGATATCAAGAGTAGGTGGGGTGGGAGGATGTGACATTTCAACAGATGCGTGTGTAGAATCTCCGACATTACTCTGTGGTGGTGGAGCTATTTGATGAGGGGAAGGCGAAAAATCACTTGTGATAGGAACTATGTCCGCTTGAGATTGTACAACACCATCATCGAAGTATGTTAAGCGCGGTTTGAATGATTCTAAGAATTGAGGATTTTCAGCTATGTAAAGAAGATAGTTAAACCTTCCATTGTGAAATTCCCAACCAATTTCATATTCAACAAATCGATATGCAAGATTATGAAAGTGCATGAAAAATTATTCAACAGATTCTTCAAGTGCTTTCGTAATTTCAGAATTTCTTTATTGAGCGCCTTATGGTCAAAATGATTGAAAGCATGGTCTATCTTTGCGATCAGATGATGGAAAGAGTGAATAGATTTTTCAGGCAGTGTGGCATACCAATGTAGTGGGTGCCCTCAAAGTGTGTATACGAATAAATCATAGGTCATGTAATCTTCAAATATTTCATGCATTTCACAACAGCCTACAATGCCAACCACATGCCTAACCAAGGCTACATGGCCTCCACCATTGTATGTTTTATGTGACAAGTTATTCCAAATCTCTTCCAAGATTTCAAATTTGTTTCCATAAGACATATACTTGAGAAGAGAAATTATGTTTTTCATCGTGATAAGTATGCAGAGATTCAAAAAAAAATTGAGGACTAAGATTGTCATCCGGCCCTCCTTCTAGCACCAGACATGTTGATGGTGATGGACCTGCCAACATTCAAGGGATCTCCCCAATATGAAGTCCCATCTTGATCTGACATTGTTTGGTGTAGGAGTCCCATCTGGTACGATTTTTGGGTTTCCATTATCTTAAATATATTCCTTGTTTCTTTCTTGTTATCACATGAGAGTGGTTTGCTTTGTCTTTGAATAGTGAGGTTCACATGCTTGGTGAGTGCTTAGTGTTGCTTGTGTCAAAGTTCTTTCAGTGCAGAAGGAGAGGGTGGAAGTGAGTCTGAGGATGAAAGGAAATAGTCCCAATTCTGCTAGAGACACACAATACAACAAGACATGCATAGCTTCGGTGGAGTAGTCCACATGGATGCGATAGTCACAAAAACAAAATGAATAGATAGCACACACAACACTCAGTGGAATAGTCGAAACAAATGCGACAAGTGTTATAACAAGGTGGCACAAATGAATCTGTCGAGTGTCTATTGGGATAGCCCACACGTCTGAGACAATGTTAGAAATTGATAGAACACATTTCCAATAGCATATGTACTAAAACAACCGAAATAGTTCAACTATATTAATAGAGGTTAAAGCAACATGCATTACAAGCATACAAAGAATAGTCTTACAAACAAATACAATAAATGTGTCAAAATGTGTTGGCTTGTTAATAGGCTTCTGAATTAAGTGAAATTTCAAAGAGACATCTATACACCATTACCTTACGAACATTAACAGTGGGGCATTGGACAAATTTCTTGCTCCTCAAAGAAAAAATTATAGACTCTCAAGGCTACGTTGGAGGAGCCAAGGTGAAAATTCCTTTGCATGTACAAATGATGGGTATATATAGCCAAGGCTAAAAATTACCCTTGTGACTATTTAACTTCCCTCATGACTCTTTGACTTACATGTAACTTCAACTTTACATGACTCGTGAACTTCACATGTTGGTCTATTTGACTTCCACATTACATTACATTGATTACAACATCATGTCCCACAATAGTGATGTGGCTGAGATGATTCATGACATGAATTGACACGATAGAGATGGTATGTTCATGTTGATAGTGGTGTCCATGTTGATTAATGAGTGTGCTCTTGGTTCCTCATAGCTTCACCTCCGCATGGTAGGGTGTGTGAAGTCTTCAATGGTCTTGGTGTTCGCTTGATAGTTCATGCATGTGCATGTGTCTCCTAGCATGTGCTCCTTGTTCATTATGTTCATCATCATTCTGTGTTTCGTCCATATACTTGTATTTGCAATCACTCATGACGAGACGACATCAAATCCATAAATCTCCTAGTCTACCATGATGTATAATCTTCCATTTTTAGGTCTAGGTGACTGAATAGAGGACAAGGTTCTGAAACTGCGCAAAGCAGATTTCAAGCTGGGATGTGGGCTTCAGGCACTATCAATGAAAATCGTATAGAGGTCAGTAGGAGGTCAAGATGGGAAGTTCCAGATCAGAAGTGACTATCTATGGGATTTGGCTCAGCTAGAGCGAAAATTTGTGTAATGTTTCTAGGGAGACAATGCAGGGAGCGGGGGAACACTAGTAGTGAAAACTGTGCAGATTCTATGGGGAGGCTAGTAGGGGGCTATGGGAGCTTTCTAGCAAAAACTGCGTAGAGGTGTGAGGTTAGCCTAGAAGACATCCCTACATATTTTCTGAGCTAAGAGGGATCCTTAGTAGCTGGGAGACAGCCCATGAAAACTACATAGATTTTAGAAGGATCAGTATGTCAGCTGATTGGCTGACTGGATGACAGAAGTACACATTTTTCGATGACATTGCAGTGACATGAAACTGGTCCCTGTTAGGCATTTCCATGAAATTTGAGGGAATGCTTGGAAGCTTCTACACAAGCTTTTGGAGGAGTGACATGTGGGATCACTCCTCGGCCAAACTATCCGGTTGACTAGCTAGAGGCTTGATGGCTTTGCTTGCAAGTAGCATGGATTAAGATGACTTGCTGAGCAAATTTTGCACTATTTTAGGCGACAAGTCAATCGGGTCGATTCTAGGATTGCACAGTGCAGACTGATTTGGAGATAGCCTCAAGTTTTGCACAGTTCTAGGTAGAATTACATAATCACTGAGGGATGATACTGCGTAGTGCAGCTTAGTGGAGATCCAACTATGGGGGGTTGTCTGGTGGACAATGTTTCAGCAAAACGACCAAGTGAGAAAGTGAGTGAACTTGTGAATACATGACCTTGAAAACACATACTTAGCATGACTTAGTGACAAGACACCTTGAACTGACAAGACAACATGCTTAGTGTGATTGACCAATGGGTGTGACAAGTGTGAAACTTGAGATAGATCATTGAGCAACCGTGACAAAATTTCTGTGGCATGTATACAACTTCATGCATGTTATAGACATATTTGGGCACTACAACCCCAATCACATATGTCCATCAACCAAGGGCTTATTATCCCCTAAAAGTGTTGTTTCATACCCTAAAGAAACAAGGTCAGCTATTACATCATTTCCCAGAAGTTCTCCCTGAAAAACTACTCAAAACTGGTCAAATTTGGACCATACAGACTGCTCTATGCTGAGGGTGCAATGCATCTCACTTGTTACACATAGAGGGTGCGATGCATACTGAAAAGCCATTTTGTACGGTGTGATGCGAGAGCAGACAAATGGAAGAGGCAGTTTGCTAGGTGGAAACCCAGAGAATCTTCTAGAAATTGCTCATTTGACACTTGCCTCTCATAATTCGCCCAGGGATGAGTAAGAGATCATGAAATCTCCAAGTGGAACTAAGAACTATCAGTGAAATGACACTAATCAAAATTCCAAAAGATGACTCACCCACCTGCAAATATCTATATATGGATCCCTCATCCTAGAGATTCAAACGCTGGAATTTTGTATTTTTTAAGGAAGTGTTGTTGGTTTCTCTGTGAAACATTATAGTGTTGGGTGATCTAGCTTTTCATGAGGTGAAGAGGGCTTTCATGCTGGGAGGATGGTGTTGGGTCAGACCACTGGGTTGTAATCCTCTCTTCTACTACTTTTATCAATAAAGCTATTTGAGTTTTCCTCCATATTCTTGTATATTTCTAAATCTTGTATTGGTGTATGCATTTGTATGGTTAATATACATTTGATCCTATATTGTTTATGGTTATAGATCTCTATTCTTTGATGGTATTATGCTGCTTTGACTCTACAGGTGTTCTTTAAAGCGAGACAAGTGAGGAAAGAGTGGCAAAGCTCTTTCAAAGGAGGGAGGAAACAAGCAAGGAGCCAGGTGAAAGACTGAGGTGGGTACTCTCTCTCATCTATCTCTCATAAAGGAAGACACAAGTAACTTTAGTTTCTTTGTTTCTAAGATAGATACCCATCTTAGTGGGACTAGAAGCTCTAAATAGACACTAGTTTTTCCAATAACAAAATGGTGACTCCGCTAGGGAACGAATAGTTGATTGTTAGTCACTTTTGTTTGCTTTATAAACTATAGACAAATCCTAAAGTTAATCCAGCTAGCCTTCGAACTGCTTTTGCTATGCAATTGAAAAGTAAATCAACGTTGCTTCAGTCAATCTCCAGGTTAGTTTATGAACTGAATATCTGACTTGCAAACATCCTAAGTGCCATGGTGATAGCTGAAATAACCTCATTAGATCAGCCCTTATACTTTGTGTTTATTGCCTATCATTAGCTCAGCCTAAATCCCTGAACTCAGCTGCAAACTGTGAGTGAAAACAAAGCTCAGTCTCATCCCTGGACCATCGCATTGTCTCTCATTGGCAACTTGGATGCATCACACTTCTCGTGTGTTGCAGGTGAGATGCATCCCTATTTCCCTTTGTTACAGGTGAAATTATTGAGTGAGACTATTTCTGCCTCCAGATTTTGGTTCTTTTCATTGTCTTCAGCTTTATTTAGTAGTTTTGTTGTCTGTGATCAGTATATCACTGTTGAAACTCCCTTCCTTTGCATTATTCAGCCTCCATCGATAAAGAATTGTGAATGTTTTTATGTATTTTTCATCATTTATAGTTCTCCTTTGCAAACAGTAGCTTAATCGAATTGTCATCATTCGATTTGAAAGTGTCGCAAGTGTCATTTTCAGTCAAAGAAAAGAGTGTCATAAAGTCTTCATCTTTTAGATAATTGATTACATTTTTTCCATTGTATTTGATCTGGATCATCAATTCTTTGAAGTGTCAAAAGTAGTTTTCAAGTTGAAATTGCTAAAGTGTTGCTTTGAGGAAAGATAGTTCAGATTTGTACTTAGTTTTATTTTTGTCACTCTCACATTAAGGAAACTGAAAAACCAGGGAAAATTTTAAGAACCCCCCCTAAATTTATAAATATAATAAATGGGCGAATATCCATGGTATATAGGAAAAATGGAAGGTGATTTTATCAATAATATAATATGTATATATAATTTTTTGCGAATCTCTCACCAGGCATGGCAAATATTTTTACCTCAATTCATAAAATCTTGTAATATCTTTGGAAAAGTCTTTCACTAAATAATAAAACTTTGTAAAGTCCTAGTGAATCTTAGCATTGTGAACTATTAGAGAATTTTTTGAAAAAGTATAAAACCATATATGACAAGAGCCACATGGTGGCAATATCACTGTTTTTTTTCACATTTCCACGACATGGAACTTGTTTATAAAATTATAAAAAAGCTAACCAAGTCCCTTATAATATGCAGGTAAGCTTATAATAGAGTATGATACCTCTACTATGCTTGTCTTCGTTCAAGTGTCATATCTACTATATTTAACACTGTGAATCACAACTCTCTCAAAACTCAACTCTATAGTGTAATTAAAACCTTTGGAAATTGAATCTGACAACTCTATAAAAAGGATTAGTGAAATAGAAGCTTTTGTGAATGAGCCCACTAACTATCACTGCTAAACAATCAATCTAGACTATGAAGTCTTCCATCTTGATCACAATCCTGCTCATCATCAAGGGAGTGCGACCACCTGGCTTGACATAATGGCCATCATATTGTCACTTTGAATCTCCTTTCCTGTGTGGATGTTTTGACAAATCAATGTGAAATCAAAGTCACTTTGATTTTTCATTCCTGCGAGGGATCACATCCACAGTTGATTAGTAAAAGATAATCTACTATATATTATGTTCAAGAAACTGACTACAATCTACAGTGGAAACGAGACTTGAATTCTTATTCTGAATTTGAATATCTTAGGACAACATAAGAGATAAAAATGCATATGACCTTAGTAGCTATAAAAAAATCACTCCATCACTACAAGACCACCTAGATTTTGGCACTTGATCTAAATAATGGCACTAGTTGTAGTGCTTATTTGCATTAACACCATGGAAAAGCAACAACAATGTTTCAAAGCACACTTACTGGAAAAGTTGTAATGTTCCAAGAATATTTAATGATAGCATCTAAACCTAGTACTATGGTGGGGAAACTAGGGAACCCAAATCTTGGAAGATATCTCATACCAAATTTGAGAAAAAAATAAAAAAGGGAAAAATCAAAATCTATAAATCAAGCAATGAATTGTTTACAAATAAAATACAATTCCTTTAACTAACAGTTAAATTGTGGTGATATATTTAAATATTTAGTAAGAGGGGAACTTCAAACCATGGAATATTACCTTTGTCATTACAGTCATCCCTCAGTGACTGAGATTACAAATCAATACTTATGGAAAGATTGTAAGAAATTCTGTGAAATAGTAAAGCATAACCTCTATTTCCAAGCAACAAAATCAAGACATTGTTACATCTAGAGCCATATTTGATACATAATCAATGAATCAAGTCCTTGTATGGCACAGGCTTGTTTCACAACCTCTATTTTCTCAATAACAAAATCAAGACACCGTATGTGGTTATTTCCAAAAGGAACCTGCATTTTAATTTGGAAGAGGATCTTATCAAAAGACATGGATTTATTCAAAGCTACAAAGCCTAATGGGTTACTGAAAAATAAGTTGGAATATGGGATCATGATACTTAAATTGAAAAAATATGCTTTCCTTTTAGAAACATTACAGTTATACAATGTTTTTCGAAAGCATTAGAATTTGAAATTAGGCCTTTCTATCAAGACGAATTTTCATTAATAGAATGTACTTTCCTACCCGAAACGTTGTAGATATCCAAGAAAAACTTGAAAAGCATAAGAGAACTTAGCGTAATGTACTTTATTTCCTTCCTTAACATTATTAAAGAGTTTAGGTTCCCCAAGTCATCAGGTAACATTAAAAGGAAATGACAGTTAGTAATAGTCCAATTCACAATTGAAGATGTGTCACAAATACGAGGGGGCATCTCCTCCAAATCAAAAAAGTGCTCCAGGTTAAAATCTAGCATTATTGAAAGCTTAATGCTCGACTGGGTGTTATTGAACCCAGACATTTTTCCAATCAACACTAAAAGCTTAAAGATAGCTTCTCTAAGTCCTACATGACTTTACTATTCTCTTGAAGTGGGGGCACATGCCTGCTCTCCAAGTGAATAGTCTTAAACTAAGTGAAGATAAGGTCGATAGATCATTCAGTGTGGATCTCTTTAACCCATAATTGAATACTATGTCTCTCTTGAACCCATAATTGAATACTATTAGGACATTCAAATTTTTCATGGAACTCAAAAATGTTGGAAGAAAGTATTTGCTTCCAGAAAAGAGTAAACTAAAGCCTCTGCTTGAGGACAATTAATGTCACACCACTAACACTTCTCCATGGAATCTGTATAGGTAAACCACAAATGTAGAATTCCATTAGAATATTGTGTTTATTGAATACACAAATGAAATCATTGCATTTCTTTAAAATATTTTTTGAAATCAAAATTACCGAAATTACATATTGATAAACTAGTGGGTGTAGGATAAAATTCACCCATGTCATCCACAGAAAGCATGAGAAAAAACCAAATACTATATATAAAACCAAGAAAAATTCAAATTCATCACTTCTAGGGACCTCTTAACCACCTTGCCAATACATAAGTATGTTCCTGTTTGCAGTTAGAAAAATTACCCAAATTACAATCTGTTTACTCCAACATATGGAAAGTTATAGAAGCATGACTAGTGCAATCAATCCATTCCTTTTAGCCCTGGATTTGTTTCAGTTTAAAACAAAAGTATACAAATATACTTGTCCAATGTCTATGCTTTAACCATTCACCTTAAGATGTTTTTACAAAATAATTTCCTAAGTCTATTTAATATCTTCATTATCATAAAAACCAACCTATATCCATCTTAACTCCACATCTACCACTCTTAGGGGATTGAAATCTATTTATCCCTCTGAGAACTTGGTAGACCCAGAATTAAGATGGATCTAACATAGAATTTCCCCTTTAAATAGTCTATGCTCACATGAATACCATGGGTCAATACCATGGGTTATCATAAACCTGGAGCTTAAAAATTACTATTAGTAATTTATAAAAATTAATAAAATTAATAGTTGATTTTATTTTATTTTTATTTCAACCAATCTAAAATGTTTAACATACATTAAATTACATCATCCATTTTTACTCTTGATCGGATCAAATATTTTTCACTGTATGCTAGTTTGCATATCACGATATTTGATACCTCTCGCGGGTTAGTAGATCAGAGTAAAGATGGATCTATTCTGGTTTAATTCCCCCACTTAAATAGGCTACATTCCAAGTGAATACCATGGGTCAATACCATGTGCCATTTTGGTGAATACCATGGGTCA
>APFE030745290.1:60957-86232 GCA_000404065.3 Pinus taeda
ATAAAACCTATTCTTGAAAATGGGCGAATGGATTCACTTAAATAAAACTTATTCTTGAAAATGGGCGAATGGAAGGTTGTAACTCCTATTTTCAAGGGCTAAATTTACCTTTTTTACCCTCTCCCTTAAAATAAGGTGCGCTATTTGAGGTGATTTGTAAAAATGTACTATGATACAAAATATTCGCCCACTAAAATTTAAAACCCCTTAATTTCGCCAAAGGGCGAACATTCGCCCCTAAAATTATCCTTGTGAAAAACAAATACATGCATGTGCATTTGCATTTAGATTGCATGCGGAAATTGATTTAGGACAATGCATCTTAGTGAGTGCTCTCTGCTCTATGTTGAAAGAATTCAGTTTCTCTTTCCTTAGTAGCTAGGATTTTCATTGCAAAAAGAAAGTAAATGACTGTTTATCATATTAGATTGCATATTTAGGAATTGTATATCTACATCATGCGGTGAACCTTAAAGGCAAACTTCTTAAGAAAGATAAATTGTAAATAAACTTCAATGAACATAAAAATGCTTTGGAACCTAACGCACAACATCTAGAAGTCTAGGCTAGAGACGTATTCTGGCGTTGTAAAGCTTGGTAACTATCTTTTTCATTGTAGGTTGGGTGATTCCTCCTCTTTGATACGATAAGTGCTAGTATGGACTTGTGCTCCCATGTACCGTTGAGTATATATTGGGAGACCACAATAGGCTATATCCTTTATCCTTAGGAAGCTGTGTCTACCGCCCTATCAATTGTAATGCACTGAACACAACATTCAGGAAGATTGACTGCCATACATAAAAAGTATTCTACAGTTCTGCGATTGGTTTGGTAATCCCTCTATCTAGATTTCCAGAGCAGTCACTTTCATTCCTTTTTAGACTCCTTAAAAGAAAAGGTCCATCTAAGCACTTGTCACTTCAGGCTAATTAAAAATCGAAGGCGACTAGAGTCATCTTTAGCTTTTTCTCAACTCTTGAAAATTGAAAAAGCAAGTTCTGTCAAAGCGCTTTCAAATTTATTTTAATTGGAATAACATCACTATTCCCTCGTTGGTCTTAGGTTGAGAAAATGGAGTCCACCAATCAAGGATTTCCCCTTAGGGGGAATCATAGTCCCTTCTCCTCTTGGGGAGGTGTTGGTGCACCTCATATTGCTACATGGCCCCTTCCAAGACTTACAGTTGGCCTGCCAGTATGGCTTTTCTTGACCTCTATCATTCAAAACACCATGATTCCTTAGCAATCAAATCAGCAACCAGGTGATACTATAGTTACCCCCAACCTTCTACTTTGTTTGCTTCTCCCTCTCCTTCTTCCTCTTCACTTGGTGAAACTAATAACACTAAAAACCAAGTAAGTAAGAAGACGAAGTAAGGGAAGGAGAAGAAGAACAAGAGGCCAATGGAAAAAGGGGGCAACCATGCGTCATTTGGCCAAAATCCACACACTGAACCATCCAAACCTAAATCTCCATGTGTCATTTGCAAATGAGACCACTATCATCGATATTTTCCTTGCATCCCGCGGATCTGAAGGGACTGGTCTCCCCGCTTGCACAATTCGGTGTCTTCAACCTCTGATCATCATGTTGAGAGCACACCATCAACTAGTGAAAATGAAATCAATGGACAGAGAGGAAGATCTAAATTTCCTTGTAGACTGTGTGAAGGCGATCATGCCCTCCACTGTTGTCCTTTCCTGGACGAAGCTAAAAGAGTCTTGGATAATTGTCCTGCTTCACTGCAACGACTTCCTCCTAGATGCAAGAAACTCTTACCGAGTCCATCGTTAGTTGAAAATCCGACTGACACACCTTTTTTGTCAGTCGAAGCACCTATCATTGAAGATAAACCCTCTGAGTCCACACAGGACCAAAGTCAATAGGTCGAGACGACATTTGACCTAGTCTTGCCTTCAGAAGGTCCACCTTTAGATGATAGAGTCACCAAAGAGAATGAGAATGACACCATTCAAATTCATTTTGTTAACACGGAATCTAATGAACCTGGGGGAAATATACCCATTCCTTTACCGCAGGAAGGACATTTGTCAGAGATTCATCCGGTCGTCTATTCGGTCCCTCCTCCTCCAAGTAATCTAGTCATTTCCTTCGATTGGAACCTACTAGGGAGACCCCGCCTACCATATAATGTACCATTCCAAATCATAGTACAAGCTTACAGAATGATCATGGCTGGTAAAATCATAGATGAAGGGGCCTCTATGAGTATCCTTTCCTCAACTTCTTGGGAAGCACTTGGTTCACCATCACTTCTGCCTGAGATTCGAAATCTGTCAGGCTTCAAGAAAGGAACCAATCGACCGTTAGGGATCCTTCCAATTCTAGCCCCTGGATCTCTGTGATGAGGGATCCATATATAGATGATTGTAGGGGTGAGTCATCTTCTAGGGTTTTGATTAGTGTCCTCTCTCTGATAGTTCTTGATTCCACTTGGAGATTGATGATCTCTTACTCATCCTTGGTCGAAAACAAAGAGGCAAGTTTCAGAGGGGAAGTTTTTGGAAGATTCTATGGTCTTCCACCTCGCAAACCGTCTCTGTCATTTGTCCATTCTCGCCCATCGCACCCTACAAAGGGGCCATCCAGTATGCACCACACCCTTTACACTGGGAAGGTGATATGCATCGCACCCTCTGCACTAGGTATTCAGTATGGTCCAGTTTTGACCATTTCTGAGCAATTTTTAGTGGAGAACTTTTGGGAGATGATGTAATCAGCTGACCTTGTTCCTTTAGGTAGTGAAGCAACACTTTTAGGGACTTAGGATCCCTCAGTTTATGGACATTTATGATTGGGGTTGTAGTGCCCAAAAATGTCTATTACAGATTTACACTCTTCTACTGAAATTGATACCAAGTCATAGATCTCATCAAGATGATTCCAATGACGTGAAAAACACATCAATTTGTGTCTCTGTCAAAAATTATGTTCATTTGTTTTTTTTTAAATAGGAAAAATAGGGCACTAATAATGCCACTTGACACAGCGAGGAGGTGCCACATAACACCCCTAAGAAGCACCATGCATCACCCATTCTTGATGTAATGCACTGAACACAAGCAAACAAAGTAGAAGGTTGGGGGTAACTATAGTATCACCTGGTTTCTGATTTGATTGCTAAGGAATCATAGTGTTTTGAATGATAGAGGTCAAGAAAAGCCATACTAGCAGGCCAACTGTAAGTCTTGGAAGGGGCCATGTAGCAATATGAGGTGCACCAACACCTCCCCAAGAGGAGAAGGGACTATGATTCCCCCTAAGGGGAAATCCTTGATTGGTGGACTCCATTTTCTCAACCTAAGACCAACGAGGGAATAGTGATGTTATTCCGATTAAAATAAATTTGAAAGCGCTTTGACAGAACTTGCTTTTTCAATTTTCAAGAGTCGGGAAAAAGCTAAAGATGACTCTAGTCGCCTTCGATTTTTAATTAGCCTGAAGTGACAAGTGCTTAGATGGACCTTTTCTTTTAAGGAATCTAAAAAGGAATGAAAGTGACTGCTCTGGAAATCTAGATAGAGGGATTACCAAACCAATCGCAGAACTGTAGAATACTTTTTATGTATGGCAGTCAATCTTCCTGAATGTTGTGTTCAGTGCATTACAATTGATATTGCTAGAGGATGATGCTGGGTCAGAACAATTGGTTGTAATCCTCTTGCTATTCTTGATATTAATAAAGCTATTCAAGTTTTCCTCCACATTCTTGTATGTTTGATTGTATATGCATTTGTGTGGTTAATACATATCTGGTCCTGTGTTATTTATGAATATAGATCTCTGTTCTTCAATAGTATTATGCTGATTTGATTCCACAGGTGCTCTTTAAAGCTAGGCAGACGAAGAAGAATCGGCAAAGATCTATCAGGTTGGAGAGGAATCAAGAAAGGAACCAAGTGCAAGACTAAGGTTGGTGTCCTTTGTTCCACTCTTATCTATTTTTCATAAAGGAAAACAAAAGTATTATTTACTTGTTTGTTTCTAAGATAGCTACCATTCTTAGTGGGAATAGCAGCTCCCAATGAACACTATTCCTAGTAACAAAATGGTGACTACACTGGGGAGAGAATAGATTGTTTGTTAGTCTATCTTTGTTTTTTTTATAAACTTACAGATGGAGCCTGAAGTCAATCCAACTAGCCTTCAAAGTCCATTTGTTGTGCAAATGCACAGTAGATCAATGCTACTTCAGTCTATCTCTAGGTTTTGTTTATAAATTGAACAATCGATCTACAAACGTTCTAATTGCCCTAAGTGGTGGCTCTAGTAACCTCCTTAGATCAACCCCTGTGATTTACATTTACTGAACATCACTTACTCGGCCTAAATCCCTGAACTGAACTGTAAATTGTGAGAAAAGACTGGTTAAAAGTCTCACACTCATACCATCACACCCTCCTTTCAAGGCAGTCTGTATGCATCGCACTTCCCATGTGCAATAGGTGAGATGCATACTGGATTCCCTGTGTGACAGGTGCGATGGTCAGGGAAGGTTAATTTTACCTTCAGACTTTGTTTTTTCTTCACTCCTTTCAGTTCTATTTAGGAGTTTTGCTATCTATGGTCGGTATATCTCTGTGAAACCCCCTTCTCTTCCATCATTCTACCTCTATTGTGCAAAGAACTGTAAGAGTTTTTATGTATTGTGCACCATTTTCAGTTCTCTTTTGCAAAGAAGTAGTGTAGTCGAACTGCCGTTTCTTAATCTGAAAGTGTCGTAAGTGTCGTTTTCAGTCATAGAAGAGAATACAATTCTTCTTGATAGTTGATTGTACTGTTACTCTTGTATATGATTTGAATTAGTATTTTTTAAAGTGTCGAAAATAGTTTTCATTTCTAAATTGCAAAGTGTCGTCCTCATCTTCACTTCGTTTTGAAAAGAAATTTGTTAAGTATTGTCGCTTTGAAAATAATTTAGATTTGCACTTAGCATTCTTCTTGTCATTTATACATTAAGAAGGCTGAAAACAAATACATGCATGTGAATTTTCATTTAGACTCCTTGGTTTGATTTAGGACAGTGCATTTAGTGTGTGCTTTGTGCTCTTTGTTGAAAGACTCAATTTTCTTCCCTTAGTAGCTAGGATTTTCATTGCCAAAAGAAGATCAAACAGTTGTTTATCATCTTAGACTGCATTTTAGGAATTGTATACACATCATGCGGTGAACCTAAAAGGAAAATTTTTAAACAAGATCAACTATAAAATAAATTTAATGAATCCAAAAATGCTTTGGAACCTAACACACAACATCTAGAAGTCTAGGATAGACACGTATTCCGGTGTCGTAAAACCTGGTAACTGTTGTTTTCATTGTTGGTTGGGTGATTCCTCCACTCTAAGACGACAAGTGCCAGTACGGACTTGTGCTCCCACGTACCATCGAGTATATATTTGGAGACCACAATAGACTATATCCTTTATCCTTAGGAAGCCGTGTCTACCGCCCTATCGATCACAATGCACTGAACACAGCATTCGGGAAGATTGACTGCTGTACCGTAAAAAGTATTCTGCAGTTTTGCGATTGGTTTGGTAATCCCCTCTGCCTATATTTCTAGAGAAGTCCCTTACGTTCATTTTCAGAATCCTTAAAATAAAAGGTCCATCTGAGCACTTTCTACTTTAGCCTCATTAAAAATTGAAGGCGACTAGAGTCATCTTTTGTTTTTTTCTCGACTCTTAAAAATTGAAAAAACAAGTTGTGTCAAAGCATCTAAAATTTATTTTAATTGGAATAACATCATAAGTTCCCTCATTGGTCTTTAGGTTGAGAAAAATGGAGTCTACGAACCAAGGCTTTCCCCTTGGAGGAAATCCTAGTCCTTTCTCCTCTTGGGGAGATGTTGGTGCACCCCATATGGTCACATTGTCACTTCAAGGGTTGACGATTAGTTTTCTCATATGGCTCTTCTCTACCTCTGTTGTTCAGAATACCATAATTCCTTAACAATCAAGTCAGCAACTAGATGATACTAGAGTTACCCCCTAGCCTTCTACTTCGTTTGTTTCTCCCTCTCCTCCTTCCTCTTCGCTTGATGAAGCTGGTAAAGCTAAAGATCAAGTAACTGATGAGAAGAAGAAGCAGAAAGAGAAAAAAGAAAAGAAGAAGAAAGGAGCAAAAGAGAAAGGCGGCAACCATGCGTCATCTAGTGAAAATCCTCACACTGCACCGTCTAAACCTAAATCTCCATGTGTCATTTGCAACGGAGACCACTATCGTCGAGATTGTCCTTGCATCCCTCAGATCTTAAGGGACTGGTATCCTTGTTTGCACAATCTGGTGTCGTCAACCTCTGATAATCATGTTGAAAGTACACCATCAACCAGTGAAAGCGAAATGTCTAGACAGAAAAGGAATCACAAATTTCCTTGTAAATTGTGTGAAGGCGATCATGCTGTCCACCATTGTCCCTTCCTAGACGAAGCTAAAAGAGTTCTGGATGACCGTCCTACTTCACCGCTACAGCTCCCTCCTAGATATAGGAAACTCTTGCCGAGTCCATTGTTGGTTGAAAATCCAGCTGGCATGCCATTATGGTTGACGGAAACGTCTATCATTAAAAATGAACCCTCTAAATCCATACTAGACGAAAGTCAAAAGCTCGAGGTGGAAATTGACCCAGTCTTGCCTTCAGAAGGTTCATCTTTGAATGATACCGTCACTGAAGAGAAATAGAACGACACCATTCAAATTCTTTTCGTAAACACAGACTCCGATGAACTTGGGGGTAGTCTACCCATTCCTTTACCATAGGAAGGAATTTCATCAGAGTCGTATCCGGTCGTCTATTCGGTCCCACCTCCAAGCAACCTAGTCGTTTCCTTCGATTGGAATCTACTAAGCAGACCCCGTGTACCAGCTAGTGTACCATTCAGAATCATTGTACAAGCTTACAAAATGGTCATGGCTAGTACCATCATAGATGAAGGGGCTTCTACGAGTATCCTTTCCTCAACTGCTTCGAAAGCGCTTGGTTCACCATCGCTTCTGCCTGAAATGAGAAATCTGACAAGCTTTGACAAAGGAACCAGTTGACCGTTAGGGATCCTTCCCAATGTGCCCATTACTTTGAGAAGGAAAACCATTCACATGAATGTGATGGTAGTCCATGGACCCCTAGATTATAATCTACTCCTTGGGTGTGACTATATTTATTGCATGGGAACCGTCGTCCCCTCACTCTTTAGACTAATGTGTTTTCCGCATAAAGGCAGAGTGGTCAAGCTCATAGACCAACTACCATTCCCCAGTTCACACATAGAAAATAGTCAAATTCCATCCCTAAATGATCTTTTCACGGAAGGAATGTCTCATTGATCTCCAATCTGTCCACCTTATGAGCATGAGTGATTCGGGAGGATATGACTCAAAGCCAGGGGGCATGCACCCTGGTCTGTTTCAGCAGGAAAACCTTGGGTATAGAGTAGCTTTCTGCGAAGGATATATGACTAGTCTCACACACTCGTCCATTTAGGAAAATGGGATTAGACTGGAATAAGATTCACTCGTCAAAGTTATGTGAGTGGAGGTGACTACGCCACTCACCTTTGTCTATTTCGGTAGACATCGCCAAGGAAGCATTTTGTCTCCGACGTGGATGGAGAGCTTTCATATGGTAAGTTGGGAATTTTTCACTATACCTGGGGGCATGCAAACCTTTTTTCATGCAAACGAAGAGTAATCCTAGCTTGAATAAAGAAAGGATCTGGGGAAAAGCTTTAAAAGGTGCAAGCCCCATAAAAAATGGCGACTTAGATGAGATATCCTTATTATATGACTGGCGCAAGTAGTTTTAACGCAGACTTCAAGATCGTTAAAAAATAAATATAAGTAATGAGCAAATGTTTCCCCCAGAGTTTAAGCTCATTAAAAAATGAACCAATTTTATGGTAAATAACCATTGCGAATTATCATCAGCTTTTGAGCCTTGGTCGTGTTCTCATCATCCCTCCACTCTGTTTTTAGCCAATCATTCACCTCCATTTGATTGTTTACCCTTTTGAGGAACATCTGCAAAGAGTGATTCTATTAGCCATCCTTGTGACACTTCCGTGATTGGAAAATATAAAACCTTACCTGGAATCAGCTGCTACCCAAAATCATCACTTGTTCCTTGAAAAACGAGTCTCCTTTAAGCTCTTTTCAACTGACTCGTAAAATATGAAAAGATTGTCGAGTGATTAGCCTCTCCGGCTCGCTAAATTCATTGGAAGTGTTATCCCTCCTCCATATTTTAATCTTTTGGGACTTGAGGGATTATTACACAAAAAGATCGAGCGCTTGTCTTGTTCGGCTAGTTAAAATTACCGAACATTCATCCCTTTCATATTATTTTACGCTTTTTTGGACTTAAGGGATTATATGATGAAAAATAATATTTGGAGTTTCCTTTCCATCCCTTTCAGACTCTCTAAGATTGAAAAGGGCCGAGTTATCTTTGTTGTTAAACTCGTTAAAACCGAATAGCGACAAACTCGTCCAAATGGACGAGAACAAGTTTCACTATCACTAGGCTCGTTAAAATATAGCGCAGGTTCACCCGAAGGGCGAATTATAAAACAAGCATATGTTATCCTACTCAAGCTTGACAAAAATAAAGAGGTACTGGTCAGCAATGACTGGGGAAAATTAGGAAGAAAACTTGAAAAAACTTTATTGGTAGCAAGTCGCTCTTGAACATGACACTTTCTCTCTCCATCCGAGTCGGGTTGGGTTGTTCCATTCACTGGTCATATCACCATTAGTCTGTCACACCATCCATCTTTGGGGTTAACGGTACCAATCCATCGTCATCATCCCCGATATGTTCAAGAGAAGTCACTCAGAGAATTCACCTGTGTCTCACCCACAACAATACATTCATGCTCCATTCTTTCATGACCGCCACCCTAAACCCTGTATTGTCAAATCGTTTTCACCACCAAAATCATTTGCTTCGTTCCATGTCGTAGATGCGGGATTCATTAAGGACCTCCTACGACGGGTCACTTCTTATCGACATAAGCTCTTTATCCAAGAAGTCGACCTAGGAACAACCCTTTCAGTACTTTGAAGCTTGCATGCCTCAATGGCAAGTTTCTCACTTTCGGTGAGAGGTTTACATTAATGGCCTTCGATTGAGAGATTTTGCGTGGTGTTCGACACCAAGTCCTTTTTCACACCACGCAAATTTTACTGTAGTACCTTGAGGGTCATTGTCATTATTGGTGATTCCTCTCGCGCCTGTTAACATCTTACATCATTGGCTGGTAATCAGGCGATGTCTTTCCATGTTCGACTCCAGAACATTTTTCACATGGATTGACTTATACTCCGAGTGAAGATTGAACGAGTTTTGAAGACCCCGTATCTAGTTTCATCCATCATAGGATGCAATATTATTCAGAAATATAGAATACATCAAATGTACATCATTGCCAAATAGATGATCATCCAAATCAAAAGGATGATGAGTCCGATCATCAGTCTGCTACACAGATGAATCATCTTGTCCTATGTACATTGAAAATGAATTATAAAGCTGAAGCATGGGAATGCCTGCCTCAGCTAGATCATGAAAAATATTATGAAGATAATGTATTGTATTGTATCTTATTACAGGTCGCCTCCCAGCTCGAAAAAACTTCAGATCCTCATGATAAAGCATTTCACCCGACATCAAAAGATTAGCGACCTCATGCTTTAGGGGGCAATTGTTATAGACATTTTTGGGAACTGCAATCCCAATCATAAATGTCCATAAAATGAGGGCTCCTAAGTCCCTAAAAGTGTTGCTTCACTACCTAAAGGAACAAGGTCAGCTGATTACATCATCTCCCAGAAGTTCTCCACTAAAAACTGCTCATAAATGGTCGAAACTATACCATACTAAATACCCAATGCAGAGGGTCCGATGCATATCACCTTCCCAGTGTAAAGGGTGCGATGCATACTGGATGGCCCCTCTGTAGGGTGCGACGGGAGAGAATGGACAAATGGCAGAGACAGTTTGCGAGGTGGAAGATCATAGAATCTTCCAGAAACTTCCCCTCTGACACTTGCCTCTATGTTTTCGACCAAGGATGAGTAAGAGATCATCAGTATCCAAGTGGAATCAATAACTATCAGAGAGGACACTAATAAAAACCCCAGAAGATGACTCACCCCCCTACATTCATCTATATATGGATCCCTCATCACAGAGATCTAGGGGCTAGAATCTTGTATCTTGTGGAGAAGTTTTGTTGGTTTTCTGGTGAAACTTCATAGTGTTGGGTGATCTAAGCTTTACTTGAGGTGAAGAAGGGCTTTCTTGCTGGAGGATGATGTTGGGTCAGAACAATTGGTTGTAATCCTCTTGCTATTCTTGATATTAATAAATCTATTCAAGTTTTCCTCCACATTCTTGTATGTTTGATTGTATATGCATTTGTGTGGTTAATACATATCTGGTTGTATGTTATTTATGAATATAGATCTCTGGTCTTCGATAATATTATGTTTCTTTGATTCCACAGGTGCTCTTTGAAGCTGGGAAAGCGAAGAATAAGTGGCAAAGCTCTATCAGGAAGGAGAGGAATCAAGCAAGGAACCAAGCGCAAGACTAAGGTTGGTGTCCTTTGTTCCAGTCTTATCTATTTTTCATAAAGGAAAACAAAAGTAGTCTTTACTTGTTTCTTACTAAGATAGCTACCAGTCGTAGTGGGAATAGCAGCTCTGAGTGGACACTATTCATGGGAACAAAATGGCGACTCCACTGGGAGCGAATAGATTATTTTTTAGTCTATCTTTGTTTGTTTTATAAACTTACAGACGGAGCTTGAATTCAAGCCAGCTAGCCTTCAAAGTCCATTTGTTATGCAAATTCAAAGTAGATCAATGTTGCTTCAGTCTATCTCCAAGTTTTGTTTATAAATTGAACAATCGATCTGTAAACGCTCTAATTTCCCTAGTGGTGGCTCTAGTAACCTCCTTAGATCAACCCCTATGATATACATTTACTGAAAATCACTTACTTGGCCTAAATCCCTGAACTGAATTGTAAATTGTGAGCAAAGACTGGTTAAAAGTCTCGCCCTGGTACTATTGCACCCTCCCTTCAAGGCAGTCTGTATGCATCGCAATTCCCATGTGCAGTAGGTGAGATGCATACTGGATTCCCTGTGTGATAGGTGCGATGGTCAGGGAAGGTTAATTTTACCTTCAGACTTCGGTTTTTCTTCACTCCTTTGAGTTCTATTTAGGGGTTTTGCTGTCTGTGGTCAGTATATCTCTGCGAAAACCGCCTTCTCTTCCATCATTCTCCCTCTATTGTGCAAAGAACTGTAAGTTTTTTTTATGTATTGTGTGCCATTTTCAGTTCTCTTTTGCAAAGAAGTAGCGTAGTCGAACTGTCGTTTCTTAATCTGAAAGTGTCGTAAGTGTCTCTTTCAGTCATAGAAGAGAATCCCATTGTTCTTGATAGTCGATTATACTGTTACTCTTGTACATGATTTGAATTAGTAGTTTTTAAAGTGTCGAAAACAATTTTCATTTCGAAATCGCAAAGTGTCGCCCTCATCTTCACTTCATTTTGAAAAGAAAATTGTTAAGTATTGTCGCTTTGAAAATAATTCAAATTTGCACTTAGCATTCTTCTTGTCATTTATACACTAAGAAGGCTGAAAACAAATACATGCATGTGAATTTTCATTTAGACTACTTGGTTTGATTTAGGGCAGCGCATTTAGTGTGTGCTCTGTGCTCTTTGTTGAAAGACTCTCAATTTTCTTTCCTTAGTAGCTAGGATTTCATTTCCAAAAGAAGATCAAACATTTGTTTATCATCTTAGACTGTATTTTAGGAATTGTATACACATCACGCGGTGAACCTGAAAGGAAAATTTTAAACAAGATCAACTATAAAATAAATTTAATGCATCTAAAAATGCTTTGGAACCTAACACACAACATCTAGAAGTCTAGGCTAGAGACGTATTCTGGCATTGTAGAACCTGGTAACTGTTGTTTTCATTGTTGGTTGGGTGATTCCTCCACTCTAAGATGACAAGTTCCAGTATGGACTTGTTCTCCCACGTACCGTTGAGTATATATTGGGAGACCACAATAGGCTATATCCTTTATCCTTAGGAAGCTGTGTCTGCCACCCTATCAATCGCAATGCACTAAACACAGCATTCGGGAAGATTGACAGCCATACCGTAAAAAGTATTTTGCAGTTTTGTGATTGGTTTGGTAATCCCCTCTGCCTAGATTTCCAGAGAAGTCTCTTTTGTTCCTTTTAAGACTCCTTAAAAGAAAGGTCCATCTGAAAACTTGTCGCTTTAAGCTCATTAAAAATTTAAGGCGACTAGAGTCATCTTTTGTTTTTTTCTCGACTCTTAAAAATTGAAAAAACAAGTTGTGTCAAAGTGTCTAAAATTTATTTTAATTGGAATAACATCACAAGTTCCCTCCTTGGTCTTTAGGTTGAGAAAAATGAAGTCTACCAACCAAGGATTTCCCCTTGGAGGAAATCCTAGTCCTTTCTCCTCTTGGGGAGATGTTGGTGCACCCCATATGGCCACATTGTCACTTCCAGGGTTGACGATTGGTTTGCCCGTATGGCTCTTCTCTACCTCTGTCGTTCAGAATACCGTATTCCTGAACAGTCAAGTCAGCAACTAGATGATACTAGAGTCACCCCCCAGCCTTCTACTTCATCTGTTTCTCCCTCTCCTCCTTCCTCTTCGCTTGATGAAGCTAGTAAAGTTAAATATCAAGTAACTGAGAAGAAGAAGAAGTGGAAAGAGAAAAAAGAAAAGAAGAAGAAAGGACCAAAAGCGAAAGGGGGTAACCATGCATTGTCTAGTGAAAATCCTCACACCGCACCATCTAAACCTAAATCTCCATGTGTCATTTGCAAAGGAGACCACTATTATCGAGATTGTCCTTGCATCCCTTAGATCTTAAGGGACTGGTCTCCTCGTTTGCACAATCCGGTGTCGTCAACCTTTGATGATCATGTTAAAGTACACCATCAACTAGTGAAAGTGAAGTGTCTGGACAGAAAAGGAATCGCAAATTTCCTTGTAAATTGTGTGAAGGAGATCACGCTGTCCACTATTGTCCCTTCCTAGATGAAGCTAAAATAGTTTTGGATGACCATCCTGCTTCACCGCTACAGCTCCCTCCTAGATATAGGAAACTCTTGCCGAGTCAACCACTGGTTGAAAATCTTGCTGGCGTGCCATTGTGGTCGGCTGAAACATCTATCATTGAAAATGAACCCTCTGAATCCATACCAGACGAAAGTCAAAAGGTGAAGGCAGCAGTTGACCCAGTCTTGCCTTCAGAAGGTTCATCTTCAAATGATACCGTCACTGAAGAGAAAGAGAACGAAATTGTTCAAATTATTTTCGTAAACACAGACTCCGATGAACTTGGGGGTAGTCTACCCGTTCCTTTACCGCAGGAAGGAATTTCATCAGAGTCGTATCTAGTCGTCTATTTGGTCCCACCTCCAAGCAACCTAGTCGTTTCCTTTGATTGGAATCTACTAGGAAGACCCCGTGTACCAACTAGTGTACCATTCAGAATCATTGTACAAACTTACAAAATGGTCATGGCTGGTACCATCATAGATGGAGGGGCTTCTGCGAGTATCCTTTCCTCAACTGCTTGGAAAGCGCTTGGTTCACCATCGCTTATGCCTGAAATGAGAAATCTGACAGGCTTTGAAAAAGGAACCAGTCGACCGTTAGGGATCCTTTCCAATGTGCCCATTACTTTGAGAAGGGAAACCATTCACATGAACATGATGGTAGTCCAAGGACCCCTATATTATAATCTAATCCTTGGGCGTGACTATATTTATTGCATGGGAGCTGTCGTCTCCTCACTCTTTAGAGTAATGTGTTTTCCGCATGAAGGCAGAGTGGTCAAGCTCGTAGACCAATTGTCATTCCCTGGTTCACACATAGCAAATAGTCAAATGCCATCCCTAAATGGCCTTTTCATGTAAGGAATGTCTCATCGATCTCTAGTCCGTCCACCTGATGAGCGTGAGTGATTCGAGAGGATATGACTGAAATCCAGGGGGCATGCACCCTGGTCTATTTCGGCAGGAAAACCTTGGGTATAGAGTAGGTTTCCGCGGAGGATATATGACTAGTCTGACACACCCATCCATTTAGGAAAATGGGATTAGACTAGAATAAGATTCCCTCGTCAAAGCTATGTGAGTGGAGGCAACTGTACCACTCACCTTTGTCTATTTCGGTAGACATCGCCAAGGAAGCATTTTGTCTGCAATGCGGATGGAGAGCTTTCATATGGTACCTGGTTTTTGCTATACTTGGGGGCATGCAAACCTTTTTGCATGCAAGCGAAGAGCAATCCTAGCTTGCATAAAGAAAGGATCTGGGGCAAAGCTTTAAAAGGTGCAAGCCCCATAAAAAATGGCATCTTAGATGAGATATCCTTATTATATGACTGGCGCGAGCAGTTTTAACACGGAATTCAAGCTCATTAAAAAATAAACATAAGCAATGAGCAAATGTTTCCGCCAGAGTTTAAGCTCATTAAAAAATGAACCAATTTTCTGGTAAATAACCATTGCGAATGCATTATCATCAACTTTTGAGCCTTGGTCGTGTTCTCATCATCATCTCCACTCTATTTTTAGCCGATCATTCGCCTCCATTTGATTGTTTACCCTTTTGAGGAACATCTGCAAAGAGTGATTCTATTAGCCATCCTTGTGACACTGCCATGATTGGAAACTTCCAAACCTTACCTGGAATCAGCTGCTACCCAAATTCATCACTCTTTCCTCCAAAAACGAGTCTCCTTTAAGATCTTTTCAATTAACTCGTAAAATATGAAAAGATTGTTGAGCGATTAGCCTCTCCGGCTCACTAAAGTCATCGGAAGTGCTATCCCTCCTCTAGATTTTAATATTTTTGGACTTGAGGGATTATTACACAAAAAGATCGAGCGTTTGTCTTGTTCGGCTCGTTAAAATTACCGAACATTCATCCCTTTCGTATTATTTTACGCTTTTTTGGACTTAAGGGATTATATGATGAAAAATAATCTTTGGAGTCTCCTTTCTGTCCCTTTCAGACTCTCTAAAATTGAAAAGGATCAAGTTATCTTTGTTTTTAAACTCGTTAAAACCGAACAACGACAAACTCGTCCAAATGGACGAGAACGAGTTTCACTATCGCTAGGCTCGGTAAAATATAGTGATAGGTTCGCCCGAAGGGCGAATTATAGAACAAGCATATGTTATCCTCCTCAATCTTGACAAAAATAAAGAGGTGCTAGTCAGCAATGACTGGGGAAAATTGGGAAGAAAACTTGAAAAAACTTTACTGATAGCAAGTCGCTCTTGAACATGACACTTTCTCTCCGCATTTGGGTCGGGTTGGGTTGTTCCGTTCAATGGTCATATCACCATTGGTCCGTCACACCATCCATATTTGGGGTTAATGCTACCAATCCATCATCAGTGTTGTCGATATGTTCAAGAGAATTCACTCAGAGAATTCACCTGTGTCTCACCCACTGCAATACATTCACGCTCCATTCTTTCATGACCACCACCTTGAACCCTGTATCATCAGATCGTTTTCACCTCCAAAATCATTTGCTTCATTCTGTGTTATAGATGTGGGATTCATTAAGGCCCTCCTATGATGGGTCACTTCTTGTCGACATCAGCTCTTTATCCAAGAAGTCGACCTAGGAACAATCCTTTCAGTACGTTGAAGCTTGCATGCCTCAATGGCAAGTTTCTCACTTTCGGCGACAGGTTTACATTAATGGCCTTCAATCGAGAGATTTTGCGTGGTGTTCGACGCCAAGTCATTTTTCGCACCACGTGAATTGTACTGTAGTACCTTGACGATCATTGTCATTATTGGTGATTCCTCTCACGCCTGTTAACAGCTTACATCATTGGCCGGTAATCAGGTGATGTCTTTCCATGTTCGACTCCATAACATTTTTCACATGGATCGACTTGTACTCTGAGTGAGGATTGAATGAGTTTTGAATACCCCGGATCTAGTTTCATCCATCCGGGCTATGATATATTCAAGTATATAAAGACATCAAATGTACATCATTTCCAAACAGATGATCATCCAAATCAAAGGATGATGAGTCTGAATCATCAGTCTACTACACAGACGATTGTCTATCCTATGTACATGAAAATGTATTTATAAAGCTGAGCATGGGAATGCCCACCTCAGCTAGATCATGAAAAATATTATGAAGATAATGTATTGTATTGTATCTTATTATAGGTCGCCTCCCAGCTTGAAAGAACTACGGATCCTCATGATAAAGCATTTCACCCGACATCAAAAGATTAATGACCTCATTCTTTAGGGGGCAACTGTTATAGAAATTTTTGGGCACTGCAACCCCAATCATAAATGTCCATAAATTTAGGGCTCCTAAGTCCCTAAAAGTGTTGCTTTACTACCTAAAGGAACAAGGTCAGCATATTACATCATCTCCCAGAAGTTCTCCACTAAAAACTGCTCAAAAATGGTCAAAACTGGACCATACTGAATACCCAGTGCAGAGGGTGCAATGCATATCACCTTCCCAGTGTAAAGGGTGCGATGCATACTGGATGGCCCCTCTATAGGTGCGATGGGCGAGAATGGACAAATGGCAGAGACAGTTTGCGAGGTGGAAGATCATATAATCCTTCCAACAACTTCCCCTCTGACACTTGCCTCTCTTGTTTTCGACCAAGGATGAGTAAGAGATCATCAGTCTCCCAAGTGGAATCAAGAACTATTAGAGAGAGGACACTAATAAAAAGCCCAGAAGATGACTCACCCCCTACAATCATCTATATATGGATCCCTCATCATAGAAGATCCAGGGGCTGGAATCTTGTATCTTGTAGAGAAGTGATGTTGGTTTTCTGGTGAAACTTCGTAGTGTTGGGTGATCTAAGCTTTACTTGAGGTGAAGAAGGGATTTCTTTGCTGGAGGATGATGTTGGGTCAGAACAATTGGTTGTAATCCTCTTGCTATTCTTGATATTAATAAATCTATTCAAGTTTTCCTCCACATTCTTGTATGTTTGATTGTATATGCATTTGTGTGGTTAATACATATATGGTCCTGTGTTATTTATAAATATAGATCTATGTTCTTCGATAGTATTATGTTGCTTTGATTCCACAGGTGCTCTTTGAAGCTGGGAAGACAAAGAAGAAGTGGAAAATATCTATCAGGAAGGAGAGGAATCAAGCAAGGAACCAAGTGCAAGACTAAGGTTGGTGTCCTTTGTTCCACTCTTATCTATTTTTCATAAAGGAAAACCAAAGTAGTCTTTACTTGTTTGTTTCTAAGATAGCTACCAGTCTTAGTGGGAATAGCAGCTCCGAGTGGACACTATTCCCGGTAAAAAAATCACTATTGTAGGCATGTTGAACATAATTTATTTGTTCATCCCACAAATTATCAAGTTTTTTGCAATATGCTCAAATCAAGCAAACCATTATATTACCAACCACCTTTGTCTACACATCAGTCTGTGAATGGAAAGTCATAATCTTATTTAGCTTGGTTTCCATCCTTGTCTAAACCTCTCCAAGGAATCAAGAATATAGATCCACGATAATGGATGTGGGTAGTCCAAACTAGACCCATACATTTTCAATTAAAAGTTGATTATTTTTCTCAGTATTAATATGCTTCTTAGATGGCATCAAGACACACATATTGCTCAACCTATCCACTACTACATACAAGTAGTCATGAACCCTTTTTGAGAAAGGCAACCCCCTAAAAAATCCATGGAGATACTCTCCCAAGGATGATAAGGAACATGGATTAGTGTGTACAAACCCAATTTTCCACTAATAGGATTTCAAATAGAGCACATTACACACCCAATGACATACTTGGTTACAATTTATTTTATCTAAGGCCAATAACAAAACCTATGCAAATGATATGGGATTTTTCCTACCCTAAAGAGACGAGATATAAGAGAAGTGTGAGTTTTTTTAATTGCATGGACTCTTTCACTTGTAGGAATACATAACATGACAATATGGTAAAGTAAATTTCCTTCCAAAAATTAGTTCTTCGCAAAATGGAACTATCGAAGATAACTCATCCATATGAAATTATAAGCATTTTGTAACTTTGTCTATGACTTGATATCTCTAAGGGCTGATGGCCTGTATGTATGATGGTCCTCTTCCCTATAAAGTAAATCTTCCATTTCATGAATTTTTGACCATGGAAAATTTTAAGGACTAATATTCGCCCTGTGGGCTCATTTTCGATGATTTTCCACAAAAAAAGATTCGCTAATTTCCAATTTTATAAAAGATGATTCGCCCAAATTTATATAAAATTATTTTACCTTAAAAATCGCCAAGATATATAGAGACTATATATAAAACCATTATAAATTTGAATAATTTTACAAATATATCAATAAACATTTTATAGTTTGCATATTAGGGAATAGTGAGATTCGCCAATGTTTTTAAACTTCAAGAAAATTTTCCATCCTTAAAATTTTCCTTGCAGTTTGAACCAAGGAATACAACTCTCATTGATACATAGGATAGTTTACAACAAATTGTGATAAGGACTCAAAAACGTAAAAATTATGTTTATGATGTTGCATCAATATTTCACCCATGGCATATCCACTGACATCTGTCTCAATTTGAAATTGTTGTTGAAGGTTTGACAAGGTAAGTTCTGGTGTTGTGATGGTCATCTTTTTCAAGTTGTTGAAAGCCTTCTTTTGCTTCCCCCCTTCCCCCACTGAAATACCTACTTTGCAATGTACATTACCACAATTGGAAGCATACGATGTTGAGTTACCTCCATGTGAGGTAATTCACCTAGTTCCTGAAAAATCTCATCATAGTTAGAAACAATATAAAAAAATTCTCATGTGAGAAGGATTACGGCCTTTGAAAGCATCAAATGTATTGACATAATTTTACATCAAAACCATGAGAATACACTTATTGTTGGAGTTAAAGGGTCCCTTCATTTGTCTAGCACTGACAAGAGTTTAATTGAATTTCATGTGGTGATATTTAACAATATATTTCACCCCATATTTGATGAGATGATACTTGTTCTCATGATTGAAAAATAATGCATTCATATCATTTATGTATGGGATTCTAAAGAATATGCCACGAATTTCAAGTGGGACAATATATAAATTAGAGCCACTCTATGAGCATTGAAGCAATAAAAAACTTGAACCTACATTGTTTGGTGACATTGAGTTTTACATTGTTGCACACCCAACCAAAAGGATAGGGTTTTAGATTATATCTTTTCTCCAAATCAAACTTTTAAAAATTGATTGTGAGATAAAATTATATTGAGAACCTAGATCGAACAATTTACATACTTTTGTGTTCTTAGGTACAACTCTTATATGAAACAATTCACTTCTTTTTCTTTCATCGTCATGAGATTTAATTTCAAAACATTGACTAGCATTAAAGTAACCTTTACCTTGTACCCCAATAGTTGTGATCTATGTCTCATCAAAATAATTGAAACCAAGGTCTTGTTGCATTGTATAAACCATATTTTCTTCCCTTTTCCACCAAAATTCTTAGGCTTTAACTCTAGATATAGCTTCCAACAATGCTACTCATCGTGCCCATTTTTCTTACAATGAGTGCAAGTGAGATTTCCTTCCTCTTACTTTGCTATCATTATCTTCTTGTCCTTTATTTTAGCCTTTAACTTTTTATTCTAGGAGGTTTCTTTGGGTGATATTCTTGTCCATGCTTTCCCCTATTTTCAACATGAATTTCTTTCACACTAGCTTCATATAAATGTGTTGTATGTAAGAAGGAAAGGATCAAGAGGGAGATGAAAATTTCCTACAATCCTCAAAATATAACTGTAATAGGTCTATTGGGGCACATCACTCCTAATGATTAGATCAATGTAAATGGGGTCTATCAAACCCTAATTTAGTTGTTACATGCCTTAGACATGTTGCTCCATTGAGTGCTTTCATCAATGAGAGTTTCCTGACTTCAAACCCTGCTGAAGTGCGTCCTTGCGTCACCAGCGAACCCCTGGTTAGGGGTAAGTGCTCTGCATAGCAAGTAGCCCATTTCAAGTTTGCATTGCAGAGCACGTAAGCCCACTCAAGTTTGCACTAGCCGAGAATCCTCGAAATGTTCTTTGGATCCTGATTATATTCCTCCTTTCTAGATCCTTCTAGAAGAAACCCAACTCTTGTCCTATCAAGATGAGCTCAACTTAGGATAGCCTCGAATCATCTAATACTCTATCCTCTCATCCCTTTGAACATGGAAAATAGTCATCCAATTATGGAAAACCATTCAATGCTAATTTTAAAGACAAAACCACTTGAATTCATCTATAAATTTGCCTCCCATCATAAAGCCAAAGAGCATGGATATTATAGAGGAATATTGTTGGTTTAGAGGCTTGAAATCATTGTCAAGTACTGTTAAGCTGATGGATTGATGTTGCTATTGGTTTGGTGAGAGCTTGGAATAAGCTGGATGAGTGACATGAGATCGAACCACATTGGGTGTAACTTCTCCTTCTATTAATCAATAAAGTTGTTTGTTCCTTTTCCAATACTTTTATTTATATCCATGATGAATGTATGTTCAAATGTTGTTGATTCCATTTGTTTACAGTAAATAGATCATATCCTTTGATTTTTGTCATCTTCTATTTATGTTGGTGGGTACTAATTGAGAGAATTCAGTTTGAATGGGAGTGATGGAAGCAATTCAAAGGAGACCAAAGGAAGCAAAGGATTACAAGTAGGTTCTTTTATCTTATCTATTTATTGTAGGAAAATGTTAAACATATTTAATTCAGTTGTTCTAAGTGTAACTACCCACTTAGGGAATATATACTAATCCGTAGGTATAAATTATGTATAACAAATTGGTGACCATACTGGGGAACAACCATCATTCATGGTAGTTATCCCTTGTCTTAGCAACACCAATAGACTTTGCTTGAGTTCATTTAGCCATATTCAGTCATTTTGAAGCTTGTTTCATCAAAATGTGTGCTTATTTGTGTGTTGATAGTGTTCTCTGGCATCAATGCAATGTTGTTCTTGACAGAATGCTCTGTAGAGAAGCCTTAGCCTAGAGACAATACTTTGCAACATATTGTCTCCCACTCAAGGCTACGTTGGTCCCTGTCAAGCTAAAACCCCATCTTTTCGCTTGATTTTTTTCCAAACTGTTTCACATCTTGTTTGTTGAATGGTCAATGTTTTTCTGTCCCTTAATTACAAATTAGAATTTCTTTTCCATGCCCACTTTGGTTTTGTCTGTTTAGTGTTTCTTTGTGTTTTCTTTACCATTATCTAATCAATCCCAAAGTTATCTTACATTGATTAATCTTTACTTTTTTGAAAAAATAATTGTCGTAAAGACTTCATTTCTTTGAAAAAGAAGCCATCATAAAGTCTTTGTTTCTTGTGGAAATAATTGATTCATCGTTTGTGCATTTAGTTTCTTTATGTTCATCTAAACATTAAAGGAATGAAAAGAAAAACATGCATAATTCATTTATAAGTTTGTGTCTGTTTGTAGGAATGGTATAGGGAAAGTTGCATTAGATGTGTTCTATGATCTTTGTTTAGAGATTCTAATTGCTCTATCCCTTTTAGTTATGGTTTTCATTGTTTAAATCAAATGAAAAGAATGTTTCCCATCTTACTTGCATACTAGGAGTTTCAGAAACATCACACGGTGAACTTGAAAGAAAAACTTCTAGACACGATTAACTAAAATTTATCTCAATTAACCTTATGGAGCATTGTAACTTAACACATAACATTTAAAGGTCTAGGCTAGATATGTGTTCCAACGTCGTTAAACTTAGCAACTGTCGCTAACGTTTTGCGATACATTGCGAGTGTGATACCTCATTCCATGTACATAAGTATATCATAGCTCATCCACGTACTTTCAGGTATATCGGGTGGTATTATAGTACGAAAAGTATAATGGAGTGCTCTCACTTTGCGATTTCTCATTAGACAGTGCTAACACAGATTGGGCCTCCACATACTTTTGGGTATATTTGGGAGGACTACATTAGGTTGATATCCATCCATAGGTAATCAAGTCAGCCACCTTGTATATTTTGATACACTGAAAACAACATTTGGGGAGATTACTTACACGTATGTTAAGTACTTTGCTCCTCCAAGGTGGTTTATTGCAGTTCATAGTTACATGGTAATTATTTTTCCTAGATTACCCTATTTTTGTTTATTTATTTTTATAATAAAATCAATCAGAAATTGTGGAAGAAAATCAACCTTTACTCCTTCGTTCACGTAGGACAGTGAGTAAACCTCCTTTATCACCTAAAGCTACACCTAGCTGGTGAAAGCGGTCTCATTTAACTGACTCCAGTACATCACAAACAACTGGTTCTTCATCTAATTTACTAGAGTCACCTATCCTGGTACATACTATGATTCCAGTTACTCCTACTATTACTAGTTTATCTGCTACTGAAGTGAAACCTTTACAATTACCTAAGGAAACTAAAAGTGAACTTAGTGAAATGGTAACTGAAGTTGTCCAACATGAAGTTGATCCTCAACCAGTAGCTGTTCAAGAAATTCATCCTAAACCCATTGTTCTTTTACCATAACACTTCGATCCCGAAGTTTAACAACCAGAAGTTGTTCCTGTACCGAAAAACAATCGACCGGTCTATCCTCATACATCTGTTACTATTGAGACTTCCACTTTACCGCATAGTCAAAAACCAGAAATTTATTACGAACCTGACAATGAAATCCTTCCACTCGGTTTCGTTGCTATTGAAGAGGAATTTGAAGAAGAAACTTCACCTAGAACTCCAACTCATTTTGGACTGGGCTTTATCTTTATCCTTCTTTTCCTCGGTCAACTTATATTAATCCTCTTGATCTTGTTTACTTTCAAACTCTAGTAGACTCATTAGGACATTTATTGGGTCATTTGACTATGGCTGAAACAACATCCCAGACTCTACCATCTGTTACAGTTGTGGCAGCATCTGCTGTCGCTACTTCTTCGATGTTTACCACAACACCCAAGTCACATCGGTATGGTGGTCTGTCCATCACACTGGGTTACCAATCATTATCTGTAACTCACTCTGGTTTTTCTTCTATTCCATGGTCTTAACCCATCTTGTCCACATGAATTTTACCTGGTTCTTCACTTACAGATACTGAACAATTTGATCCATCAAGTCAATATCAAGCTGGCACAGCTGGTTACCGTACAATGTATCCACTTAACACTGGATTACCTCCATATGGAGAACAATATGCCCAATCTTCTTATTCTCCATACTCCAATGGGCCATCATATGGAAGTATACCATCATCTTTAGGTCCAATTATTTTGGAATGACTGTTTGTCAATGGCAGCCTACAATGCTTGTTCAACCAAGGCTTGTGTATTCATCACAACCAATACAACCTATTTCATACATACCTACTACGCTAGTCGTTACGACTTTACGGTAGTCACAAGCTTAGTTGATTGTATCTAAACCTTTGCAAGATAATCCTTCAACCTCTTACCCTCAATTTTTAGGTCTACATGCTCAGTCTTCTCAGGCCATTTTACAACAATCGTTTGTGTCCGAAATCCAACAATCTCATGCAAGTTTACCATTAACTAGGATGAATTAGGTCCAATTTATGCACAACCTGGTCAAACTTATACTGGTGGGCAAAAACCATTTTATCAACAAATGTGGCAGCCACAATACCAACAACAACAATTCCAGCAACACTAAACTTATCGTGGACTTGGTCAACAAGCCCATGCTAGTTTTGGTCAACAAAAAAGATATCCTGGTTCCCAACAACAAGCTTATACTAGATATGATCAACAAACCTACCCATATCAAGGTTACCAATAGTAGATTCCTTATGTTGGTATGCAAAGGCCTATTTCCCAGGAAATTCTATCTTACCCTAGTTACGCTCAGCATGACCTAAACTAATAGTTGCCTTTTGTTGCAACACCTCATTTACCAAATTTAAATTGATTTACCAATGATCCCATTGTTTATTTAGCTTGGTGGCTGATGATTCCACACAAATTTCCTTTTGATATTCCTAAGTTCAACAAAAAACATGGAGAAGATCCATTCAATCACGTTATGATTTTTCATTTATGGTTTGTATCCAACTCCCTAAATGATGATTCAGTAAGACTACGTCTTTTCCTATGAATGCTCACTGATATGACTGCAAAGGGGTATACTGAATTACCATGAGCTTCATTTGACAACTTCACAACCTTAGCCACTACATTTGTAACCAATTTACAGTTACCCATCAGATATGAAACATGAATGGAACTATTCGCCAACTTTAAACAGACCATTGCTACTCATATTTCTGATCATATTCATGAGTGGCATCATCATCATCAAATGGTCAAAACTTTTGTTACTGATTAGCTTTTAGCTAAGTCGTTTATTAAATCATTGTTGCCAGCTATCACTGAGGATGTGGCTAAAGGAGGAGTTGCTACTTAAGAGCAAGTAATTTCTCGTGCCCAATACTTAGACTTGATTTACACCCAGTCTGGCACGCTCTATGATAAGATTCCAAATGCACCTAGACCATCTTTTACTATTCCACCACCTCCATCCAATAAGAAATCTCATGCCAGTGACAGTGTGATAGGTTTTTCAAGCACTCAAATAGCAAGTAGACCATCTAGTCAAACACTTGCTATTTCAAATCAAGTCTCTAATACAAACAATGTAAACTTTGAAACGGGAACCCATTTTGTAGAGATACCAAAAAAGTTACTTGATTTCGAAAAGGGGTTATGCAGAACACACATGTGTTTTTTAAAGCTCAGTTTTTGGCACTTTAAATAATTGATACGAATACTCATTTTGTAGGGGTAGTAAAAACGTGACCCGATTTTCAAAAGTGGTTAAACAGAATACACTTCTTTTTGTTGAGAGCATATTTTTGACATTTTAAATTTTCTTATGTATCAAATATAAATATTTGTTTAAATATTAGTGATTTTCATGTTGATTTTGAAATGTGTAGATGCAACGTGTTGATGCAGCATACCTTTTTTTTAGAGGACTTATTTTTCACACTTTAAAATTTATTATCTCCAAAAAAAAATTAAATTATGATTACTTAACGAATTTTCAAGTTGTTTTATTTTTCTTTTTTTAAATGTTGATTAGTTAAAAAACATAA